>SNQJ01S0112046.1:71689-89578 GCA_010110895.2 Picea sitchensis
GAAGTTGAACTAGTTTTTTTACTAGAAGATTCCTTGGAGTTGTCAATTTCCTCACCAGAGGATTCTTCCGTTGAGTGTCTCTTGGTTCCATGTTGGGCCTTCTTTGAGGTGCTCCTCCTTGTGTGGCCACTTTTAGGACCATGGTTTTGTATCTCAGGTGGACTTTGAGTTTTCTTAGTATGATATCTATCCACATGACTAGTTGTTGACCCATGTTGCAACTGCCTTTGTATATCTAATAGGATTTGTAGTAGGACTTCGTTAATTTCATTTTTATTTTCTTGTTTTTTTATCAACCTTTTATTGTTAGCCTTACAACTCTGTAATTCTGCCATGAGGATTCTTACGGATTCAGACAAATCTGGAGGGGTTTCCACCACCTTCCTCTCATCAGATTCTTCTTCTCTATTGTGGGATCTTTCCCCCAACTCATGGTGTGTCACCATCCTTTACGTTGTAGTTTTCTTGTTGTCCACTAACTACTTGAGTGCTAATAAAACATTTTATGTTAGTTAATTATATACCAGTTTATGAATAGCACATGCAATTTGCAAAGTGAAGTCAACTTCTTTATTTGGAACACTAGCAGCACACAGTTCATATTTTCAAAACATATGGAAACAATAGAAGGTTTCATTCCTCTCTTCAGTAGAGGTTTAAATAAGCTTCTTATGAATGGGGTAAGATAGGGTGTTACCCTTGAAATTTCTATAATAATATTTGTGTGTGGCTCATTCATGAGCCCAAGCAGGCCAAGTGTTGTAACCATGCTCTGATGCTAATTTGTAACACGTCTAACCCCTAAGTACCCCTTTAAAGGGATGGGGCATTGAAATTCCACTTTCCTTAATCATCTTGAATCATATTTTTTGGATCTCCATCCTCTTATACTCATCAAGAGATTTCCAATGACTGCTACCATGCCCAAATCTGAGCTCGATATTGGAAGTTACACTCTCATTTAATGCACAAGCTTAAGGTATTTCAGCGTTCGACGTTGAACGCTCGTCTCTCTATTTGCATATCCTCCAGATTCCTAAAACCTAGAAATTATGCCACGTGGTTCTGGAATTCATCCCTTTCAAATTATTCAATACACCTCCCCCAAAACCTTCGAAGTTCTGAAACCCGGGACTCTCAAAGGGACCACACTTACACGTGGTGGCACGTTAAATGAAGGGGTAGGGCCAGGTAGGGCCAAGCCTTCAACTGATTTACCACGATGTTCCAACATCCCAAGTTCCTTGAATTCCTGAAATCCCAATGTCTTGGGTACTTCACCATCTTTTGGGCCAAGTGAGTATGTGTCAGGAGGATGTCACATGACGAAGGGCAGAGATGACACATGGCCCCATTAATGGGCGACATGTGTCATGTTCTAATAGGAATATAGGGTCTGCAAAAATCAAAAATCAAGGTGAAACGTAACATGTTGAACATGGGTCCATGTCACCCTAGGTGACATCAACGCCCCACGTCACTCTGGACTGGCAGCCTCTGGGAGTCTCTAGTCTTTCCTACCTGCAAAATCTCTCGTAGCTATGAAGCCCAAACTTCCACCAGCAAACTCTCAATACTCCTTTTATCCCACGTTTGAGATAGGTCCACATAGATCCATAGATCTATGGCCTCTGTCACTTCACAACTTCAAAATTCGGGAGCTTGGTCGTCCAGTTTACTTTTTACTCCCAGAATGGTTAGCATCGGGATGACCACGGTCTAGATCCAACGGTCAGGAGGGATCTCAACGCATCCTCGGATCGAGGGTCCTCGTCGCTTTGCCACTTCGGCGTTCGGGGGTTCTACCCATTTAACACTCCCTTTCTCGTAGAGTGGTCAATGCCAGGCTGACCATGACGTAGATCCAACGGTCATGGGAAATCCTGAAGTGCCCCTGGATATATGCTTCCCAACACTTCGTGAGTTTGGCGTTCTGGGGTTCCACCGGCTTGACRCTCCCTTTCTCCCGAAGTGGTCAACACTGGAATGAACTTGATGTAGATCTAACAACCAAGGAAGACCCCGAGTATCCTCATATCTATGGCTCATGTTACTTCGTGACCAGTAAGTGGGTCAAGATTTAACGATGGGACATATCCCACGGTCACGGTTAAGGAACCCCTATATGTTGGTCAACCTCACTAGTAATCGTACCAGTTGGTTACCTTCAGTTGTTTTAGAAGGTTGTAAATTCATAAGGTCCCGGATTTCCGAATTCCCGTGGTTCCGAAGCCAGAATATCTTATCTCCTTTCGGACCTAGCGAAGGGTTCCCAGGTCTTAGTCATATGGATCCTCTAACAAGTCTTGGGGTTTCATGCTCAACTCCTAGTCATGATTTGGTTAGGGTTGTGGACATGAGCTCTCRGTCACATCAATGAAGGGTTTTAAGGAGGCACCCTCCTTCCAYAGAGCTCGATTTTARTGACCCCTGAAGGTAAAATTCAAGGGGTAAACAGAACTGAGGTGTTCTAGCGAAGTCTACCCCAATTTTTATGTTATAAAATCAATCATTGGGAAAATTCCCTTAAAGATTTTCCAACTAGTATAGAAATTGTAAACGTATTCCTAAATTCTTTTGAAGACCCACATCTCATAGCTCTCTGGATACTAAGTTGAGGCAAATAAAAACCATTCAAATGCAAGGGTTCATAGAAAAACATTAATCATTTCTACATTAATCATACAATACAAATTTTAGTCATAGACACAGACATTCAACCATAATTTCAATTCCAGTACACAGGTATAAGAATATTTATCAAGAAAACCAGATGTTGAAGCAACTGCTGAGAGGGGTGCCCCTTTCTACCCTGTTGGAGAAAGATTGATCAGACAAGGGTCCTTCTCAGGTTACCAAAAAAAGGTATTGTGTATTCTAGAGAACTGGAATTTTCATCTCCTCCGAAGAGAAGAAGTCTCACCCAAAGCGCTGCTGAGACAAATGGATAGGGAAGGGCAAGGAAAATACTTAGAAGGATTCACAGAACCTTAAATATTCATCTTGATCTTGCGCAAGACATCTAACTATAGAAAATATCTGAACTCATATATGCAAGAACTGAAGCTACTTATGTTGCGGAAAAACATTCAAACACAGAGACATCATGTGGAACTTATGAACCATAAAGAAGTATGGTAAAGATACAATGCATACGGATAAACACAGAAAGACACCACGTATTTTGAAATTTTGGATCCTTCTTCATATATTATCTTCAGGCCTTCCTCCATTACAATCTCAGAGGTATGCAGTAATGATCTGTTATAGACTCCTGGATCTGGACTCATGTCGCAGATCTCTAACTCCCAAAATGGTATACATATTACATTACAGACTCAAAATCTGACTTCTCAGCAGTGGACAACAACTATGACATCAACCTTATGCTTGCGATACTAACAAAACCCAACTAACCAACCAACAACAACAACTATGACCTCAGCCTCACAACAAGGGATGAATCATACTGAACACTTTTTCAATCACGATCCAACAACCCTTTTACAATCATATTCATCCCTATATATATAAGCTAAGTCATGTCTTTTGGCTTTGGCTTGCACGCTTTCTTGTTCTCTTACAACCATTTTTTATTTGCTGGCGTTGTGTTGTCCTTTTCACAATGGATTTATGTTACTTCTCCTTTCTTTGATGTCCATATTCTTCTGTAGCTTGTGCAACTCGTACTGGGCCAAAACTGGGACTGTAGTCCTTCTTGCACAACTCCTTATAAAAAATGAAGGGCCCAATAGGCTCCGACCACAAACCTTGACTCGCCCTCGAGTCAAGTACTCGACTCTTTCGCAGCTTCCAGGAGCAACTGTTTTTTTCCCTTGTCCTCTTTTTTCTCTTTCTTTTGATATTTTGCTTGCGCCTTCTCTTCTTTTTCCTCTTCAAATGAAGGGCCCAACTCTAGGACCAACTCCAAGGCCCGCTTCCTCACTTATAGAAAGCTATGAACTTTATCCTGCCATTTCTTCGCAAGGAGTGAGGCCTATGTCATGAACTGTTGGGTCACCACTATAATAGCTCCCTTAGGCTTGGATGCGACCAATGAGTTCCATTGATAATTTGTTGTTGCATCGATTTTATGCATCTGCATATAAACTGTCTGAATCACAGGCCGAAAATTGTGCAGCTCTTTCTTAGCTACAGATTGTGCCTCAAATAAGGCGTTCAGTTCATTTTCCTGTTTTTGTATCTAGTCGAACTTCTATTTTCTCTCCAACAGATCCATCATAGTTGCAACTTCTTCATTCAACACCGGATTCTAGTGCGCGCATCCTCCAAGTTCTAGTTGTGTCTAGCAATGATTCCCATCCAATCGTTGACTTCCCTGAAAATGTTTGTGTAACGAACCTCAAATCTGTCAAATAAAAAAAAAATTGTTCAAGCATTCATTCTCAAATGGATTCATAATTAAAGAAGGTAGGCCTTTATATTTCTTGTTTAAACTCTGAAAATTTTCTAGAGTCCTGGCTGTCATCAACTAACGTTACTACCCAACTTAAACTTTTGAATCAATGTTACAAAATGTGCATACTCCGCATTCCAAAACTCACTTACAGTCCTGCAGATTATGTTCACTTTCATATCTATATAAATATATATATCCATGTAATAGGCTCAAAACTACAAAATATTTTGGGACTTATGGCCCTAAGCCTTATGCATAAAATTAAACTCGAAAAACTACTTGATCAAAGAACTTATGTAATAAGGATAATCGTAAAGGGTCAGGTTATACCCCTCTATGAATTGTTTGAAATAATAACAGACTTTTTTAAAAACATTTTCGATAAGGATGTGATTGGGGTAAGTTCTCCTGGGTAAATTTTTGATGTAACGATTATTCTGGAACCAATTGCCCATGCTAGCAATTCGTCGACTCCACCTTTTCCACATGAAACTCCAACTAAATGTTGTATTAACTGAGTTAGTATTGGTTAGGGTTAAAATCTTTCATTAATGGCATGGGTGCTTCTTTAATCCGTAACACATTAAATTGAAAGGTAGGGACAAGTCAGACGAGAGTTAAACCCTGGCCAGGCCATTAATGGGGCATGGTGCATGTGAAATTTGAGGCCATCACCTGACCCTTCATCCACTGTGGAAGCGCCAAGTCTCCTTCATCACATGGCCTGAACCTTCTTTCGTACCAGTAACATTTATTCTACGTGATAAGGGTTCTTTAGGTTATAGTGGTTTTACTTCTGTCATGAGAAGGTTCTCCGATAACTTGACTCTGCGACTCTATTTTCTTGGTGAAGGGAAAGACAACTGGGAAACTTCCTTGATGGAGGTGGCATCTTTACCCAACCACATGGTAAGTTTCACACTATCGTTGTATCTCTGGTGGTGGATTAGCACCTGAGCTTTTATCATCGAGGGATAAACCTATGCATTGTAACGTTTTACTGACTGTTAGTAAGTTACTCCCTTATCACCAAATCTCAAATGAAAGAACTCTGGATTTTTCCCTCGCTACTAGTAAGTAGCTCCACTTATCACATTCCTACCTGTTCAAAATTCCCGAAAGGCTCGATACTGTCATGAGAAGGTTCTCCGAGAACTTGGCTCGGTGACTCCTTTTTCTTGGCGAAGGGAAAGACAACTAGGAAACTTCCTTGATGGATGCGACGTCTTTACCCAACCGCCTGGTAAGTTTCACACTATCATTGTATCTCTTGTGGTGGATTAGCACCTGATTTTTTATCATCAAGGGATAAACCTATGTGCTGTAACATTTTACTGATTGTTAGTAAGTTCCTCCATTATTGCCAAATATCAAAGGAAAGAACTTTGGATTTTTCCCTCGCTACTGGTAAGTAGCTCCACTTATCGCATTCCTACCTGTTCAAAATTCCCAAAAGGCTCCATACTTCATTCTTTTTCTTTCTTGGTACTTCCAAGGGTTTTTTCGTAAGTAGTTTGCCTTTACGCTTGTCGTTCCCCACTCTCCTTCACTGTGTTGTATCATTATTTGGTATTGAATCTCTACGAGACTTCTTCAGGGTTCCATTCCAGAAGTTATTTGTTACGGTGTGTCACACACCCACTACAAAAACCTAAAAAAAAAAAATTGTCTTGTCCTTTGAGGGACAGAATCCCCGAATTTCTATGGGGCCTAGCACAACCCATCCCTTCCCTTATCCTCCTCCAAGCGACCACAACCTGGCCTTAGCGCAAGCACCTTTCGCAATTCATGAGTTGGGATTCAAGTCTCTCGACTCCTATTTCACCAAACTCCAATACCCGAGATGCGATACGGGTATGGCTCCCTCCTCCCTAGCACCTGTTACATATAACCGTAGGCTAGGCTAAACACTAGCACTACTTGCAACTCGCGACTTTGCTAGTTGGAGTGTTGAGCCTTCATGCTCCTCCTTTGCGAATCCCCGAGATGCGAGAGGTCAACGTTACATGGACTCTGCCAAGCGACGTGTACACGCCACTTGTCTCCTCCGTTGTACTCTTCTTACGAGCTATGTCGCTGCCGCCCGTCACACGAGACCTCGGCTCTCGACATTTCGTGACCTTAACGATCAAGAGGAAACTTCTTCATCCTACGAAACCTCGAACCACGATAAGTCAACAATGGGTTGACTCTTTCCCAAGCACCCGAACCCCCGATATGCGATACCACGCAGAGGTTCTAATCCAACGGTTCTCCCGTGGCTTGGATCCAATGACCATGATCACGTCATGGTTTTGTGAATCGTGAGTTCATGCAGTCCTACCCTTGAACACTCCAAGTCGCGAGTCAGCGAAATGCTACTCTTCTTCCTGTGCAAAGGCTAAGATCGACGGTCAATAGAGCTCTGTCAGATCCTTGGATCTACGATCCTGGATCCCATCGATACTTGTGAAGGTTGAAGGGGTCAAGGTGTTAACGCCTCCACTCCTTATCTAGATCCATCGATCTTGATAGATATGGGGTATTTCCGAAAGGATTCCAACCGTTCGTCTACCAAACGATAGGGTATTCTCTTTCTATAATTGGACTCGCTATCCCTTCTGAGATTGAATCATGAAATTCAACCTCTCGGAGCTTCAAACTCCCATGACTCTGAGACCTTAGAGAGCTACTCTTTCTTGCATAAGTTTTCTAGACCCGGATCGCATGAACCTTCAAACGGTTCTTGGGAAATTGTCCTTCATCTTAGTCGATTCTCTGGGTAAAGGTTCGGTACAGTGCCAAGGTTTATGGGGTAATTCCCGAGGAAGAGTACTCTCGAGGAGCCTTCCCAGAATATTACGAGAATCAAGCAAAAAAGACGATTCTCGGTGGAGCGAACTCATGCCCCGGACTTAATCATTTGTACAAAAACCAACTACGGCATGTAAGCATACATATGCATCCATTATTTCCAGTCTAAAACACCAGGCAATCATTCCACACAGAAATTATTATGGGCATATAAACATAAACATGTATTCATGATATTCAATTCAAAATACCAGGCATAAAACACTTATCATATCCACCAGGCATGATGCAACTGTTGAGAGGGGTGTTCATTTCCACCCAACCGTAGGCTCAATGACTCCAAACAGATTTACCACTAGCCACCCCCGAGCTAGACCACGATGCTTTGAGATTCAGTCTCCCACTTCCAGCTCAACGGAAGTCAAGGACGAAGGTTACTCTCCTTCTCCTGATATAGAAAAATAATCCAGGATGAAGGTTACTCTCCTTCTCCTATGTTCAGAACTCCCTGTGTTTTCCAGAGTTTCTCTAGTTCTCTTCTGCGATCCCCGTCGCGTACGCTCTCCCCTCTACCCTTTACCACACCTCCTCTCTTTCCTTTTCTCTGCAAGATTTCATGTGGCATGAATTTCCCCATCCGTGGTCAAGTCTGGGAGCTTTTACGGATGGGAGGTTCACCCCCATCCCCTCATTAACTCTTGAGGAGCCTCCCCACCTACCAATCTGACGAAAAATCCATTCCAGGGTCAGAGAGTTGCTTTGGTCTTTGAGCAAGTAAAAACCAGTATGGTACTGGCTCGATGGAAGTTAACACAACCATTCTAGGTCCCTTCCACCACCTCTCATTAGCCATCGTGGTCTCTTTTAGCACATCCCCCTCCCAGCAGTCTTGCAACACATTTTCATAATGTAATTTACATTCATCGATCTTTTATACAAAGGTTCATCAAATCAAACATTCACATCTTTGAGTTTGCCATAGTTCTTGGCCAATATAGTTATTTTTACAGACTGGTGGAAACAGGGTGTTACAGGGTGAGAACCACACTGTAATTGCAATTTATTCTTACCTATATTAGTGAACTATCATATACTAGGATTTTATAATGTTATCTGTCGTGGTTGGGTATTCTTCGTGTAATGTTCGAATATTGTTTTCTTAACCTAGTTCTTTTTATCCACCTCTATGAGTTTTTTCAACTATACATCGCCCTCATCAAAATCTCGTAACCTCAAAGAGAAGACCGAATAAACTATTCATAATTTTCTTCTATAGATCTCGAATTAGCGATACCTCTTGGGTTCGAAATTACTATATCATGAAACTAGTAAAAAAAATTGGGCTTTGTATTGCCTTTCCGTGGTCTTACAATATGGAGAAGGGTGTCTTGAATTACTCCATGTTAAATTAAATTCTTTCCTTTAAAAGTGATTTCCTATGTTTTAAAAAAAATTAGGCATTCTCATATTATCAGTGTATTGACTTTATTTCCTTACGAAGTTCATGTTTAATATATTCTCTTTGACTCGTATGTTCCTCTGTATAACTAAATTACACTCATCCTCTGTTTAATGTTTTCTTGAATTGGTGTCGGAACTCATGTACATTTACGAAATCATAATTCTTGTAAAACCCTTCCCTTTGTAATGGATATTGTCACTATTGATGGGACCCTGTTTGATGCGAGGGTACCCATCAGATTGATCGAGCTTGCTCCTCCCCTTTTGGTCTATTGATAGATCACGACTCGAATTGGGAGCTTACCTATGGAAATTCTAATATAAGTTAAAATATTCTTGTCCATTGTTAACTTCATTATCTTGTATGGTTTGTCGAATTTCGAGTTTGGATTGACCTCTATCTTGTTACTAAAATAAATGCTTCGTTTCTTTGTAGGTTTACGTGGACACAGCATTGGATTAAACTCGAGTTCTGCTCAGAAAAGTATTATGGTTTCCAGTAAGAGAATTTCTTGAGGGATTTGGAGGAATCTCGGTGATGTTGGGTTATTACTCCGGCGTTCTTTATTTAAGTATGTTGAATCGAATCATTAGATGTACAGATCTTTAAATTTTTTAGWTAAAGGAATGTTTTAATTTCCTTCCTCTTGTTCGGTTGTTGTGGTTTACTTTACTAGTCTTTGTACAATGAACTTGTTGAGATATTCGAAATAGATAGCCATATTKCAAAATTAAAGGAAAAGGCAGACTATACATTGATTCGTTTCGAACAATTAATAATGAAATCTTTATTCATAAATTTCTTGTGTCAAGCATTGAAAAATTCTTTCATTTAGAGTAGATCGTGTAATTATTATATGCATATACTCATGTATAAATATATAATTGTATGTGTATCTATATATCTATTTTTATCTTAAATTTTCATGAGTAAATCTTTCCCGCATCGTAAATATCAATAGTCTAATTATATAATCCATGGTTATGATATTGTATAGATATAAATGAGTATAATACTCCTAAAATTCTCTTCCATATCTCTGTAAAGGTTTGCGCCAATTGAAATTTTGCCACAGACTTTGAATACTTAAATGAGTATAATACTCCTAAAAATCCGTTTTTCCATATTTCTTTAAAGGTTTACACAAATTGAAATTTCACTACAGACTTTGAAATATCAAAATGCATATGATCTCATGACGGTGGAAATTTCTAGGATTGTACTTTGGTAATTTTCACGGTTAATTTATCATTTTATGCAGGTTAGATCTTCCCTTGTCACGACTGGTTTTCACTGGCTTTGTAATATAGTTTATTGTCCAGATTCAATTCTATTACTACTACAGATAATATGTGTTGCTTATAAACCCATACATTTATATGTTGGTCTTGTTACTACAATGGATTACACATACAGTAGCAATATAGGTATATTCTTTAACAGAGTAGATGATTCTTACAACAGAGAACATACAGAAAATCCATATAGATACAATCGTTCCTACAACAGATAGTGTACTATGATCATATATATATAGTCTTTAGTCGAACCAAATTATTTCTACCACAGATAATCTACAGCAACTTTGTAATTCCATCTAACACATATGATAGTAAGATAATCATCTAGAATAGCAAACGTATACAGTAGTTCCAATGACACAAATGCGATAAGGGAAAGTAGAGAAACATATCTGAATTGGTTCACTAGAAAAACAAAAGGAACAACCACATTCCTCCCAGCCTTAGAACAGGGTAGCCAAATCACTAGCCCGRTTTACCCCCTGGCCTGACCATGAATCCATGAGGGAAAACTTGGAATCTCCTCTTCAGCAATGTCCTCCTCTCCTTGCCTCACACTTAATAGTTAGTGTTCATAACAGTAAGTACATAGTATTTCTTTTTCCCCCAGCATATTAGGCAGCATCCTGCCTCCTCACATATGCTATATATTAAACCATCATTTTTGCCTAGGTATTTTTCCCTCCCTTGGGAATTTTCACAGCTTTCTAAATCCCTGATTTTTAGGGGTTGCCAATGGCCAAATACTTGATTTTCCACTTGTAACAAATAGCCCTGAGGTAGTTCCAACATGTTCCCCACTCATGGAGTCATGGTCAGTTGAATTTAACACGGTTGTTCCATATGTCCTCCTGCAACAATTAAAAAATATTTTGTTTACATACAAGTGTCATAGTCAAATAGTTAGTTGGATCAAATTAGGTCTCCGCCCAACAGTCATAATAATTAATTACAATTTACCAAATTCGAAATTTGGAATTTCCATAAATGGCAAAAATTTTCCAAATTCGAATTTACCAAAAACGGAATTATTTTCTAACAATTTTCAAATTTCAAAAGTAATTTATTTTGGGGGATGTCACATCCTTTCCCCCTTCAAATAAAACATTGTCCTCAGTGTTCGTTCCTTTCTTGGAACATGATTGGATGATATTTCTACAAATCTCCCTCCAACTCCCAAGTGGCCTCCTCATGACTAAAGTGCTTCCATTGCACCTTTACCTGAGCGATGGCTTTGTTCCGAAGTGTTATTTCTCTATGGTCCAGAATGCATAGGGGTTCTGCCTGGAACTCGCCTTCTGGTTCCACCTGCACCAAGTTCCAATCAATCATGTGAGTAGGATCATGAACATAGTTTTTCAACAAAGAAACATGAAATACGTTATGAATTTTTATATTAGTTGGAAGTGCAAGTTGGTATGCTACGGGTCCAATTCTAGCTAGTATCTCGAAGGGCCTACAAAACCTGGGTGCCAACTTGGCACAGTTCCCAAGTTTTAGTGAACTCTTTTGGGCTTTGAATTTTAAGTAAACATGATCTCCCACTTGAAACTCCAAGTGTCTTCTTTTCTGTTCCGCGATACTTTTATGTCTGTCCTGTGCCTCTTTCAAGTTCTGTTGTACTTTTCTTACCATGCTTTCCATTTCTTGGAGCATCTCTGGTCCAACCATATGTCTGTCAACTGGGTTGTCCCAGCTAATTGGAGTCGTACACTTTCTTCCATACAGTACCTCAAAGGGGCTTAACTTAGCCGAAGTTTGGTACCCATTGTTATATGCAAATTCTACCAGGTGTAGGTAGTCTTCCCACTTGCTTGGTTTTGTTCTTACATACATGCAGAGCATATCCTCCACGATTTGGTTCGTTCTTTCAATCTGTCCATCCATTTGTGGATGATAAATCATATTGAAATTCAAATTAGTACTTATCCCTACAAATAATTATTTCCAAAAAGAAGATGTAAATTTTACGTCTCTATCAGAAATCACCATTTTAGGAATACCATGCAGTCTAAAAATTTCTTTCATAAATATTTCAACGATATTTATAGCTTTAAAAGTAGACTTTACAGGAATAAAGTGTGCAGACTTACTGATTTTATCGATTACAACCATAATAGAGTCATTTTGTTTCTGATTTTTAGGCAAACCTGTAATAAAGTCCAGTGATATGGTCTCCCATTTCCATTCTGGTACTGGTAATGGTTGTAATAGGCCGGCGGGATGTCGGTATTCGGCCTTTACTTGCTGACAATCTTGGCACCTAGCCAAGTACTCTGTTGTTTTGCCTTTCATATTAGGCCAATAGAATAACTTCCTAAGTGTTGTTATCATTTTCTAGTATCCTAGATGACCAGAATACAGTTTCTTATGCACTTCATCCAAAACTGTTATCTTTAACTCTGTCGAATCTAGTATGTAAAGTCTGTTCTTGAATCGTAAAAAGCCATTTTTATCGATACTCGGATATGGTTTGTCTGAGTTTACTATAGTGTTTTGTAATTCTTCCACTATCTTAGTGTAATTTTCATTGTTAATGCATGTTGTCCTTATTCTCTGTTCCAGATCACTTTCTGCTCTATTGACATTTATTTCGAATAACCCATGGACTCTTCTGCTTAAACAATTTGCTACCTTCTTTTCCTCACCTTTGATATGTCTTACCTCAAAATCGAATTCGCTCAAGAAGGATAGCCACCTTGCTTTCCTTGCATTAAGATCTGGTTGACTAAACTGATATTTCACACCGCTAGTATCCATCAATAATAGAAACTTTATGCCCATTATGTAGTTTCGCCACATCTTTAAGGCATGTATTACTGCTACCAATTATAAGTCATGAGTGATGTAGTTTCTCTCATGTTCTTTTAATTTTTGGGACTCATAACAAATAACGTGTCCTTCTTGAGTTAGGACACCACCTAGTCCTTCTTTACTCGCATCAACATAGACGGTAAAGTCTTTATATGGATTTGCTACCTTCAAGATGGGTGCAGTTGTCAATAATTCCTTCAGCTTGTTAAAACTGTCTTGACACTTCTGTGACCAGTTAAACTTGGTCCCTTTCTTTTGTAATGACGTGATAGGGTAGGCTATTTTGGAAAACCCCTCTATAAATCTGCGATAATATCCAGTGGTTCCCATGAATGACCGGATATCCGCTACATCCTCAGATACCGACCATTCCATGATGGATTTTATTTCCTCAGGGTCGACTACAATGCCTTCTACAGAAATTACATGTCCTAGGTATTGTATTTTCTTTTGATAAAAATCACACTTATCAAATTTGGTGTACAGTTTGTGCTTCCTCAAAGTTTGCAAAACCATTATGAAGTGTTCTTCGTGTTCTTCTTCTATTTTAGAATAGACTTGAATATCATCGATAAATACTAGTATGAACGTGTCCAAGTACTGGATGAAGATATTGTTCATTAGACACATAAACGTGGTAGGTGCGTTAGTGAGTCCGAAAGGTATGACTATGAATTCGTAGTGTCCATATCTTGTTCGAAAAGTTGTTTTTCTTATGTCCTCATATTTTATCCTAACTTGATGATAACCGTATCGTAAATCCAACTTTGAAAAGATCTTGGCCCCATCTACTTGATCGAACAGATCATTTATCCTACGTAAGGGGTACTTGTTCTTAATAGTCATTTTGTTCAATTGTCTAAAATCGATACATAGTCTTAGAGTACCATCTTTCTTTTTCACAAAGAGGACTGGTGATCCCCATGGTGAAACACTCGGTCTAATATACTCTTTGTCCAATAACTCTTGCAGTTGTATTTTTAATTCTATCAATTCTGGTAAACTCATTCAGTAAGGTGCTTTCAATATAGGGGTTGAACTAGGTAGCAGGTCTATGGAGAAGTTTATTTCCCTTCTAGGAGGCAATTCAAGTATCTCATCAACAAACACGTCTCTGAATTCACATAGGACAGCAAAGTCTTCCAAGTTGGGCTTATCTTCTTTTTCTAACAGATTTGTTATTTGGATGGAGTAAACTTGACACCCCTTTCTCATGCATTTCTTGAATTGCATTGTTGTGACTTGTCTAACTGATACTGGTTTTGCTATACCTTGGGATGTTCTAGTAGTGTCATAATCATATTTATAATTATGTGTCTTTGTATAAAAATCTAGAACTGCTTTGTGCTTTTCCAACCAATCCATTCCAATAATCACATCATAAGATCCTAGTGGCAGAATATTCAGATGTGTTTTTATGTTTTGACCATCTAAACTGAATTCAAAATCAGAAATAAAGTCAACCACTTTCCTTTTAGTTCATGTTGCTAATTGTACCATCCATGATTTTGCGTGTTTCATCCTCTTAAGTTTATTTGAATCTACTACCCCAAGAGTGATATAACTTAATGTAGCTCCCAAATCAATTAAAACATAAATTCGGGTGTTATTGATTTTACCTTCGATTTCCACCACAAAGGACTGTTGGTCAGCTTGTCGGCCATCCACGGCTGCATTTATCCGATGCAGGCTTCTTCCCACATCACCCACTATCGAGGCTTCTTGTACCTTATGAACAACAGGTTTGTTTGTTGTAATTAAACGTGGACAGTTCCTCCTTAGATGAGGCTCTCCACATTCCCAGCACTTCAATGGTTCACAGGGACTGTCCCCAAAATTCTTTGTTCCTAGATTTACCGATTTACCGCTTCCTTGCGTACTTGGATTATTGGAGTGAAAATCCTTTCTAGGAAAGATTTTTGTTGCATTCTGATAAGGAGCTGGCTAGTATCCCTTCTTCCACTGGTTCATTCGATCTTGTTTCTTATCCTTCCAAGCTTTGGGAAACTATGTTCGTTGTTTGTACTAGTTGTAGCACATTCGTGCTTTCTTGAATACTTCACTCAATCACTTGGGGTTGTCAAACTAAATGTTGTCCTTGTAGGACTGTGGTAAATAGCTTAGGAACCGCTGGATTTTTACCTTTTCCACCCGGATATAAGGTACGAACCTTAGTAATTCTAAGAAATTGTTTATAAGATCTTCCATTGTCATCTGACCAAGTCGTAACTCATAAAATTATTTCATTTTCCTTTCATAGAAGCTTTCAGATAGGTATTGTTTCTTGCAATATTTTTTGAAGTCTGACCATTCCATCTGTTTCTCTTTTAAGCCCTTAGCCAACTTCAGATCTTGCCACCAGATGTTGGCCTTTCCTTTCAGATTGTAAATGGCCATTCTGACCTTCATATTGTTGGAATAGTTTTATATCTGGAAATATTTTTTGATGTCTAATAACCATGCTTCAACTTCCTCCCCTGTTATGGATTCTCCATCAAAGGTAGTTGGTTTAATTTTATTAAATTATCCTTCAAGGTGATCTACTTGTTTTCTCTTTCTGTATGTTTTTGTTTTGTCCTAAGCTGAAGGTGTACTTTCAAATGAACTGTCTCCTTTTTCTGCTTCAGGTCCAGAGTTCTTGGAGGCCCTTTTGTTGACCTCTTCTTCATTGTTATCATCCTTTGGGATTTTCTTTGTCACTATACTACACAGCAGGACTTCATTTATCTCTTGCTGCTCCTGCTGTGCTTTCTTGAGTTTCTCATTATCGGCTTTGAAAACCTGCAACTCAACAATAAGATTCCTCATTGTTTCCATCACTTCCGTAGGTGAGATTCTGTCACTATTATCTCTTGGATCTCCAGGAGGTCTTTGTTCTGGATTTCCTTCAATTCTGATTTCTGCATCATCCTGGGCCACAAAACAGAAAGGCTTTTCTATTTGTAACAATAAAGGTTTATTAGTTTTTCATAAATAAAAATATATGCTAAGAAATTAATGTGGCCATGTTCAAGGTCCAATGTTGTAACCTTTGCTCTAATACCATATGTAATGAACCTCAAATCTGTCAAATAAAAAAAAAAATGTTCAAGCATTCATTCTTAAACGAATTCGTAATTAAAGAAGGTAGGCCTTTATATTTCTTGTTTAAACTCTGAAAGTTTGCTAGAGTCCTGGTTGTCGTCGACTAACATTACTACCCAACTTAAAATTTTGAATCAATGTTACAAAATGTGCATACTCCGCGTTCCAAAACTCACTTACAGTCCTGTAGATTATGTTCACTTTTATATCTATATAAATATATATATCCATGTAATAGGCTCAGAACTACAAAATATTTTGGGACTTATGGCCCTAAGCCTTATGCGTAAAATTAAACTTGAAAAACTACTTGATCAAAGAACTTATGTAATAAGGATAATCGTAAAGGGTTGGGCTAGACCCCTCTACGAATTGTTTGAAATAATAACAGACCTTTTGAAAAACATTTCCGATAAGGATCTGAATGGGGTAAGTTCTCCCGGGTAAATTTTTGATGTAACGATTATTCTGGAACCAATTGCCCATGCTAGAAATTCGTCGACTCCACCTGTTCCACATGAAACTCCAACTAAATTTTGCATTAACTGAGTTAATATTGGTTAGGGTTAAAATCTTTCATTAGTGGCACAGGCGCTTCTTTAATCCGCAACCCATTAAATTGAAAGGCAAGGACAAGTCAGACGAGAGTTAAACCCTGGCTAGGCCATTAATGGGGCATGGTGCATGCGAAATTCGAGGCCATCACCTGACCCTTCATCCACTGTGGATGCACCAAGTCTCCTTCATCACATGGCTTGACCCTTCTTTCATACTAGCAACATTTATTCTACACGATAAGGGTTCTTTAGGTTATAGTGGTTTTACTTCTGTCATGAGAAGGTTCTCCAATAACTTGGCTCTGCGACTCCATTTTCTTGGCGAAGGGAAATGCAACTAGGAAACTTCCTTGATGGAGGCGGCATCTTTACCCAACCGCATGGTAAGTTTCACACTATTGTTGTATCTCTGGTGATGGATTAGCACATGAGTTTTTATCATCGAGGGATAAACCTATCCACTATAACGTTTTACTGATTGTTAGTAAGTTACTCCATTATATCCAAATCTCAAACGAAAGAACTCTAGATTTTTCCCTTGCTATTGGTAAGTATCTCCACTTATCGCATTACTACCTGTTCAAAATTCCCGAAAGGCTCGATACTTCATTCTTTTGCTTTCTTGGTACTTCTAAGGGTTTTTTCGTAAGTAGTTTTCCTTTACGCTTGTCGTTCCCCACTCTCCTTCATTGTGTTGTATCATCATTTGGTACTGAGTCTCTACGAGACTTCTTCAGGGTTCCATTCCAGAAGTTATGTGTTAGGGTGAGAACCACACTGTAATTGCAATTTATTCTTACCTATATTAGTGAACTGTCAAATGGTAGGCTTTGATAATGTTATCTGTTGTGGTTGGGTATTCTCCATGTAACGTTTGAATATTGTTTTCTTAACCTAGTTCTGTTTATCCACCTCTATGAGTTCTTTCGACTGTACACTGCCCTCATCAAAATCTCGTAACCTCAAAGAGAAGACTGAATAAACTGTTCATAATTTTCTTCTATAGATCTTGAATTAGCGATACCTCTTGGGTTCGGAATTCCTATATCATGCAACTGGTAAAAATTTGCAGGCTTTGTATTTCCTTGCCATGGTCTTACAATATGGAGAAGGGTGTCTTGTATTACTCTGTGTTAAATTAAATTCTTTCCTTTAAAACCGATTTCCTGTGTTTTAAAAAAAAAATAGGCATTCTCATATTATCAATGTATTGATTTTATTTCCTTACGAAGTTCATGTTTAATATATTCTCTGTGACTCGTCTATTCCTCTATATAACTAAATTACACTCATCCTCTGTTTAATGTTTTCTCGAATTGGTGTCGGAACTCCTGTACATTTACGAAATCATAATTCTTGTAAAACCCTTCCCTTTGTACTGGATATTGTAACTAATGATGGGGCCCTGTTTGATGTGAGGGTGCCCATCATATTGATCAAGCTTGCTCCTCCCCTTTC
>SNQJ01S0112047.1:418-11229 GCA_010110895.2 Picea sitchensis
TCATGAGCATATAAACAAAAACAACATCACTTATAATACACAATACACCAGGACTTACGTGGAAACCCAAATGGGAGAAAACCATGAAATTATTTCTTATATATCAAAGAATACATTCATTGGAAGCACCAACTTCCCAATTCTTTGACTGCAATTGGAAGGAGGCTACGACCCCTGATTTATAGCCACCAACTTGAAGAAAGGACCAACTCCCCGAATTCTATGGATCCAACCAAAAGGAGGATATAACCCTTTGATTTTCAGGCTCCAACCTAAAGGAAGCTCCAACTCCCTATGTTCTCTAGCACCAACTTGAAGGAGGCTACAATCCCCTTTCCTTGCCCCATCCTACTGCCTTGAAAAACAAGTGTACACTAAAATGTCACTACTACAATCATTGTCACTATCATTGCCACTTTTATTGCCACTACCACTGTCACATCATCCTATACCTGTCAACTAGTCACTGTATCCAACCTATCACATCAACCTGTCATTGTCATTGTCACTATCATAATCATTGTCACTGTCACTACCATAGTCATTGCCAATGGTATACCCTCATCAACCTGTCACTATTGTCGATACTCAACATCGAAAAAAACATATCCTCTCACACGGATATTGTTAGCACTGAGAGTCACCCTCAGATTGCAAGAGGATAATCCCAACACCCATCAAATAGGTTTGTAAAGGTAGGTTTAAGATAGAATGTCAAATGGACAAAACTCAGCAAAGCAATGTTCCAACACAGAAAATCTAGGCTACTATGCATAAGCAAATGAGGTTTTGGTTAATTTTAGTCAGTGGTTTAAGGATTAATGTGAGTAGATGGAAGACTTGGTGAGGAAGATGAATAGGTCTGCTATAAGAATCGGGCCTTCTAGAAGATACGTGAGGAAAAATCAGTCACAAGAACCTCTTGTGCTAAATTTTAAAACACTGAAAACATTTACAGTGTAGCATAATAATAAATCATCCATCATACCATAGCTATAACATCTCATAAGGATCGTCAAATAATGAGAATTCAGAGTAAGAAGAAGCAAGATAATGAAAAGAGACTGACTTCTATTAATCAAAATATCTCAGATCTCATACATAACCAGAGTATGGATCAGTTTAGTCAAAATATTACATTTCTAGAATCTACATGCTATGCGAAATATATCATCAGAAATGTTGTTATCCATTCATTTCTTAGGCCCTCCTTCTAGCACCAATTCTGTTGAGAGGTCCAAGATCCTTTGACTCAACAATAGGAACCAAACCCACCTTAGAGGCTCAATTAGACTCTGCAATGTTTGATGAGTGGAATGGTTCTCCAGATCTTTCGATCTGGCCAATTTACCGATGGGATTTACTAGTGATTGACAGGGTATCTTTCTATGAAAGTTCCTCCTTCAGGTTAAACGATTCTCTTTTTTGTATTTTCTATTATTAGATAATTCCCATAAAATAAGGGTGATCGTATAAACCAACTGATAGAGGAAATTATTAACTATTGAAGAATGATGAGCTTGGGATAACCCTTGTGCTCTAGAATGAAGACAATGATATTCACACCTATTACAAGTTTAGTAATAATATGTTACCTTGCTAGTATTTCAACACTGACTGAGATAACAATTATGGAAAGAAAATACACATGCAATAAAAATAAGTGCAAGAAAAATAGTTTCCTTATCTCTATCATCAATCACATATTAACACAACGATTCATTTTTCATCATTTAGAACAAAAGAACCATTTACAGTATTGAAAAGACAGCTTATCAATAAATTCAAAAACTCTTACTCATTACAACATCAACTACTGAATTCAAAGATGGAAGTAGTTCCTCCTCAATCCAATCACATAACACTTTTCATGAAAATAAAATTTGTCTCTGGCTCTAAACAAAACTTCTTAATTAAGGTTGCTCATAAATAATTCTTTACAATTCTCAAAAAAGAGGGTCTATTCCCAAAACCATCAACCCTTCTTACGAGGTCAGTCCCCTTATTTATAAATAATCACTAACGTAAAATAACTACTAAAATCTTGTGTTAAGTAAAAAAAATAATGACACATGGCACTTCATCTCTTTGTTCTCTTGAGATCGTCTAGTGGTTCGACTAGAGTGGATGATTCTTCTCATACTCTGACCACTTGATGAAGACATCCTCACATGTGTTAGCAGATGAGAATCTATGTTGGTCCATTAGGGTTGGCAGGGTTTCCTTTATCTCTATTTCCCGTTCTCTTTATTTGATCATCTTGGCACTTAAACATTGTAGTACTGCGTGAGCCTTGATAGGGTGTTCCATAAACTTCTTTACCTGACCTGGTGTCATGCTCAACACCTGCATGATCTCTACTTCCCATGTTGATTCCTTTTTTGTATGTCATTTGACTATGTCATGCAAATCGACAAAGTCTTCAAGTGAGTCGAACTCTGGAAGCCCAATGTTTTTCATTTCCCGATTGATCTTCCCCCAAATTTTCTCACACTCGGCCCACATTTCCTGTATCTTTTGTTGAGGATCCTGGGCCATACATACCCAGTATTCAACTTCCTTACAGTTTCGGGAGATGTTGTTATCCATCAACACTCAGATGCCATGCTCTTTCATGTCTCATCCCTTCTGTACTGCACTGATATAATCAATTCTCTCCATATCCTGGTGTGCCTTCTCATACCATCTCTCCACATCTTTACAGGTTTCCAGTGCCATGAGAGTGTCTTATTGAAAATTGGCTATGCACACAGTGAAGAGATGTCTTTTGCTCATGAATTGTGCATATGATTCTCTGAATTCACTCTTCAGGAAAATTGTTGCTTGGGTTGAGTCCTGGTAATATTTCGCCAGATGGCGCAGATGGTACAACTATTTATTTATGGAAGCTAGTTCCTTTTCACCTCATTTTGCTTGATCCAGCGTGGCATCAGTTATAGCCATCCCTATGCCTATTAGCTCAGTTGTCCTCACATTTTCTGTGCTGAGCAACTTTTCTTTTGTGGTGATGAGAAGTGTGTTATCAAGCGTGAGCCTCCTTTTATAGGTTTTCATTCTAATTATAGCTTTTCTCTTTTTGTCAGAAGCAATCACATGTATATCAATGAACACATCCATGGGCTTAGGTATCTATTGGTCTCCCTAGGTCAGAGTGTTTCCTAGGCTTCCTTCCATATAAATTTGTTTAATGACTGGCTCTTGTACTTCTTTAATAGGGGAAGATTATGTATGTTCTGGTGACTTTACCTCCTTTTGGTGTTCGTCGGCTTGTGGAGTGTCGGCCTTATATGGGGAGATGGTCACATGTTCAACACTAACTTGGTGATCAGTTTTTGAGGTGTCGATCTCTAGCTATTGCAATTCCTCTTCTTGTTCACCAGGGCCTAGCTCATCCTTGGAGTTGTATTTTGGAGTCCTGGATAGGTCGAGAAATACAGTGTCTAGGATACTCTCGGCCTCATGGTCTACCTACAGAGGGTTTATAATTGAAGCATCGAGAGTTGGAGTAGATGTTCCCCCCAGTTCTTCCTCCTCTATGATTGGTACTGGAGTTATAAGTGAGACCTCCAAGCTCTCTTCATCATCATAGATGGTAATCAAATCAAAGAGAATGTTAGGCACACCTGTTTCACCTGATGTTCTTGGAATCTGCTACTGGGCTGGAATAATCATCAATGATATGGCATGTGGTGATGGAACTCTGGGGTTTACTCGATCGACGGTTCCCTCCAATGGGGTTGATTCTGATCCATTTATCTCTTCTTCGATGTTGATTGTGTCGGTCGGGGTCATCCTTATAGGTTCAAATAGTTGGGGATCATTTTCTAACCTCTGGATGACTCTTTGGGCTTCTTGTAACAAAAACATCCCTCTCATGTATGCCTCTGTGGCTTCTACTACTATGTTCTCTTCCCTAACCCCGGGGGCTTCTTGATCCATCTGTTTTATCATTTCAACTTTCTCATCCATACTCATCGCTTTAAATTTAGTCATATTTGGGTTAACTTTTCTTTGTATCACGTCCTCCCAATCCTGAGCACATTCTGTAAATATTTCTTCTTAAAACTTATCATGTGTGTATGGCGAGCAAGAGGAGACCTGTGATGCATGCTGAAGTACTAGGCCTCTAGGGTCATGTTTGCGAAATCATCCTGTGGGGAATCTGTATTCTAGCTGGCTCAAACCCTCTTGTGTATCTTACACAGTATCCTTCACCATCTAAAACCCTATATGAAAACCATAGGGTATGAATGCTCGCTTCTTGTCTTTAACCAGAGTGCCATTATATCCCTACAGGATGATTTGGTAATAGATTTCTCCCATGATGAGTCGGTCTGGGATGTGAATGGGGAGTAAATGTGGTGCGTCGGTGGCCACAAACAGCCCGATATAAGTCATGGTTTCATCTAGGTACCAGTGGGATACTTTTGAGATCATTTTCCTTGCTGCTTCTGAAAGTCTTGGGCATTATTTATTAAAAACAATAAAATAGACCCGAGCTATAAATTCATCGTAGATGAGCGCATAGGATTTTTTGTACCTATTTTCCCACTAAATGTTGAAGTAGACATGTACAGGTATCTTGGCAACATGCTAGATCAGATTCATGCCTATGAAGATGTTCCTTGTGCAGATTACGTCTAGTAGGTACGATGCCATGTGGAAAACAAGTCTTTCTCCATCCTTTAGTGTCTGGGCCTGCAAGATATTGGTGCTCAATTGTTTTGAAATGATTTCTCCCCAGTTGAAGCTTCTCTCGGAGATGACCACACTGTATGCCAGGTGCATCCATGTCTATGAAAACTTTGCGCAATCCTTCTTCTCGTACAATCAATAGATTAGAGCCATTAAATAAATGTATGTCTCCCTTAGGTTTGTTGTTCCATACCATCTGTTGCTCCGGTTTGTGAATTTTTTTTCTTCCTTCCACCATGAGGCCATCAATCTAGTGGTGTCACGGAACTCATATAATTTTACTATGAAATCAATGTTTAATCTCTCCTCCGAGTCCCTGAACTTGTAGTATTTTTCGACCTCCATCGGGAGAAAAACATCGAAACATCCGTCATTCTCATATTGACTAGGAAATTCATTGTGGTTGTGTGGTCTATTATCCACCCTAGGGTCTCAATACAGGGCAAGACCGGGGTTCGACAAGCTACCATGTGTAGGCATGACCGCTAGATGTTCGGAAAAACCTGGTCGTTGTGCGTCCTTACGTCTGGGTCATTGTGGGGGATAAATTCAGGGTACTGCTCTTGGTTAATCATGTTGAACAAATCTCCCCACTATGGGAGCATCATATTTGACCTAGTTCTCGCCTATGTGTCGTCGAATACAGGGGGTTGGGAAAATTCATTCTTAGTAGACGTTCAAATGATCAACTCCGCTTTAGTAGCAAACTCCAACTGTCTCGCAATGCTAGGAGAATATTATTCATTGACCTCTGTTTCCTTCAATTTTGGTTCCCTTGGCGAGCTTCTGGTTGTTGGCTTCCTTGGAGGAATTTTCCTACAAAAAGAGCAGAGTTAGAAACTGTCTTGCAGACATGATACTGATATATAAATAATGCAACCACCAAAATGATAAAATAAATACATACCTCTTCTTCGTACTAGCTTAACTTGGTTTTAAAATTCTGAGAATCGAGTGCAACTCTTGAGACGCTCTTTTTGCTCCTTCGATTTCTCTGAGAATGAAAATATTGTGTATAGAATGTTGGGGTTCAAAACTGTCTTAGTAATTTAAACAAACAGAATACTTACATTGTCGCATCAGTTCTTCAATTTGGGGTGTAAATGCAATTTTACACAATCTGTCACCAAGATTTGAATAATGCTCAAGATTAAATGCGGTCGTAGGCTGGCGGCACAGGAGCGGGATACGTTATGGTTCATTGAAAATTTAAAATTCTTGTTATTCGGTCGACGCATGGGACATAAATGTATGTAGAGTAGAACATTAATTGGCCTATTAAATGACAGAATCCGATCTTATTTTGTGCCAAAAACATCCCATCATTTTGTTGATTTAAACGAGTAGATTGGGGATCGATTGTTTTCTTAGATAATGTTCGTTGATATCTTTTGGAAAAAGCTCCGATGTCGATCCAACTTGTCGTACAGTGCTGATGTGGAAAAGTTGATGTGGAAGTGTGACTAGGGCTCCCAGAAACCTAAGGTGACTCGGGATGAAACTAGGTCGTACGAATTGCCTATGCGGCGAAGACACATGGTGTTTGAATTTGGCTCCTTCACCTAAGATTTTATTCGGAATTAGGGATTTTCATTAGATAAGTGCTTTGAAAAATAGTTCCTATCACGCCGATGTCGAAGAAATGTTGAGGATCGACGATTGGCGATATGTTGAAGAAAATGTTCCTGTATTATGCCCCTCGAAACTTGTCGATCTCTGAAAATGCATTGGTGATCGGTGATCGACGATGTGTCAACGCGAAAATTTATACAATTTAAATATTTGGGATTTCACCGACTCTAAAAAATGCATTAGTAATCAGTGATCGAAGGTTTTTATGGCCCATGTTAGTGTTTTTCCCTTTCATATCTCTCCAACGTCGATGGGATATCGAAAATTTTCTGAAAACTTCTTCATGAAAATAATTAGCAATCGGCGCACTTGTTCTTATTTTTTCCCGATGTCGATGATACATCCACGATCAACAATTATTGTTGCTACGTGGTCATTTTATTACTCGAATTTCATCGATGCTGAAAATAGGTGCGTGGATCAGAATCTTAGTTGTGTATTCTTATTTAAAATGCCAAGTTCATTTTAGAAAAAAGTTTCAATTATGTCAATGAATTCAGAGAAAACCGATTGTGATCGATAAAAAAAAACACAACCAGTGCATATAAATTCCGTTGATTTCTACACAATTGAATATTCACACAAGAAAAAGTGGTACCCAAAAGAAAAAATCTCAAAAAAATTTAGGGTGTGTTGAGGGCTCAACATAACGAACCTTATTTTTGCCGGCAAATTTAACTTCACTCTAAATGAAGATAAGGTGTGGGGGGGGTACAACATTACAAGATCAGGTGGCTACACATTTAAGAGCGATCTTCATTAGAAGCAAACTGGTGGATATCTTACTGACGGATACAATTCCAACTTGGAGGAATGGTTGAGTGGGTTTGGAGAGAATCTCCAAGTGGTTGGATAGATTATTCATCTTCGAATACCTCTTACAACACTTGAGAAGGTACATGTCATGTGTAGCTTACCCCTTCCTCTCGGACCATGCCCCCCATCTTCTTGCAGCTTGACACTTATGTTCATCGGTCGTCTTACCCGTTCAAGTTCAATTCGACGTGGCTACATGACCCATTTTTTTGTAGTTAGTCACTAAGTTTTGGACAGATCACAACTTTCTTAAAGAAACATACATACATAGAAGGTTAGCATGGAAATTGAAACTCTTGAAACAAAGGGCCAAAAGCTGGGCTAAACAACAGAGGATTAAGAAAAATTTTAGATTAGCACAGCTGGAAGACGAGATTCAAACATTGATTCGGGAGCACTCATAGGGGACTCAACCTCCCAAGATGGAAAATACATTAAAGACACTAGAGGAAGAGAGTAATAGACTTTTGCTGGCTGAAGAAGAACACTGGATAAAGAGCAGGGATCAAAATACGAAATATTTTCACCATTTTTCTAGCTATAGGAGAAATTGCAAACACATTTGGGAACTTAAGACACAAGATGATGTGGTCATTTTGGGAAAGGAAAATCTCATTCCAGAGGCCCATAGCTTTTACAAAATATCCTACCATGATTCGGGCCTTACAAATTATATCGATCAAGCTCCCATCACCGGTCATTTTCCCAGACTCGTTAGTGAGGAGGAAACTGCAGTACTCTTTAGAGCCTATGCTAAGGACGGGATTTGGAATGTCCTTAAATCATTCACAAGGGACAAAAGTCCTCGACTTGACAGATGGACTGTTCAGTTCTGTCTTCACTTCTTCGAGCTTGTAGGTGATGATATGTGGGATTTGGTTGAAGACTCTAGGATCAGAGGTGGAGTTAATAGAGCTATAAACTCGACTTTGTTGGCTCTTATTCCAAAAGCTAACAAACCATCCACCCTTGGAGACTACATGCCTATAACATTATGCAATATTTTCTATAAGATTATAACAAAAATCCTAGCTAATAGGATCAAGCCATTTCTTTCTAGGACTTTATCTGGAGAATAGTTGGGTTTTCTTAAAGGTCAATAGGTCCTCGACGACATTGGCACTGCACAAGAATTCCTCCACAACATTAAACAAAAAAAATTACAAGCACTAATTCTGAAATTAGATCTCAAAAAATCTTTTGACTGTATTAATTGGGACTACCTGAGATTGATCCTCCTACAATCTGGTTTTGGCATCCATTTCACAAACTGGATAATGGAATGTGTGTCTAGTGCTACTTTTGTAATTCTGGTAAATGGGGAGGCAACCCCTTTATTCCAAAGTGAAAGAGGATTGAGGCAGGGATGCCCTCTCTCTCCCTTATTGTTAATCCTGTCAATGGAAGGCTTAAGTTTTCTCTTAAAGAAAAACCAACACGAAGGGAGACTAACCATAATCAAAGTATCAAGGCTAGTTAAGATCCTTCACATATTCTTTGTCGATGACGTTCTACTTATGAAAAAATCAAACATTCAAGAATGGAGGGATATTGATTCCATCTTAAAAACCTTCTTCTTAGCACCAGGGCTCCATATTAACTTGAAAACATCCACTTTTCATTACTCTGGGATTCTAGGGGTGGACTTAGAAACCTAAAAAGTCATTTTCCCTTACAAATTCATTGAGATCACAGATGGCATGCAATATCTAGGATGTTTTCTCAAACCATGAATATATAAAGCGGAGGATTGGAGGTGGTTACTTATAAAATTTGAGAAAAGAATTGGGTTCTGGTGCAACAGGTGGCTTTCGCTCGAGGGGTGCTTTGTCCTGATAAAATCTGTCTTGGAGAGCCAAGAAGTATATTGGATGGTGTTGGTTTCCATTATAGTTACTGTCCTCAACAATATTATACAACTGATATTTACTTTTCTCTGGTCGGGAGGCAGTGATAAAAAACACATACATCTTTGTAGTTGGGACTCCATTGCTAGACCGAAGCATTCAGGTGGATGGCGATTGAGGAACATATTCCTATTTAGAAAAGCACTAGCGACTAACAATCTCTAGTGAGTGTAGACAAAAGAAGGGATCTGGCATCGTGTCATTATTGGAAAATATCTTTCACACAGTTCGGTTTTGTCCTAGCTTAGGAAAACAAGCTCCAACTCACATAATGCTTTCGAATTATGGAAAACTCTTATAAAATCATTACAAACTATCCAACATTGGCTTTGTTGGAAACCTAGGTTGGGCCACTCTATCTACATGGGCTGAGATGCATTACTGGGAATGGGGACCTCTGTTTACCTGTCTGAGGAGCTCCTTGATGTATTAAAACAATAGAATATATATTTCCTCTTTCAGGCCTAGGGAACTACAGTCTCGGGGACCATCTTCACTCAGTGGAAGGATAGCACAGATCTCGGCCTCTCGGGGAACTTGGCAGTGGAATGGCACTGCAGGGCACTTCTTGGGGTAGGGATCCAACTACAGGACCAGGATGATGAGCTACATTGGAATGGGAGAGGTATGTCAGGGATAATTATTGTAAAAAATATATATGAGGCATTAGTATCAAAAATATGGAATCAGAAGTGCATTGGTTGGCAGAAGACATTCTGGAAATGGAACATCCCACAAAAAATCAAACTCTTCACTTGGCTAGCAATGACAAACAAAATACTAACTTGGGACAACCTACAAAATCGTGGATGGGAAGGACTTAACATGTGTCACTTGTGTCGGTTGGATTCAGAATGTGTAACACACCTTTTAGTGAACTGTACATTTACTCAACAGGTTTGGAGCATAATCAAAACAAATTTGAAGCTTATGACTATTTGGGTGGGACCCTCCCTGAGCAATTGTTTAGAGTATTGGGAAAAGGAGGAGACAATGTATCCACATCTCCCATCCCTGGTCAATTGGCATATCTGGTTAGAGCGCAATAAGACAATCTTTGAACAAAGCAACCCTTCTATCAATACAATTTATTACAAGATTCTGGGAGGACTGGAGTGTGCCATGTCACGAAAAGAACTAATACAAAGATTTTTACAACCTACTTTACAACAGGGTAGGAATATAGCTTGGTTTGACGGAGCAACACAAAACTTTGGTCAACAATGTGAAGCATAAGGTCTAATTAGGATTGTCGACCACATAATTTTTAATTGGACCTATAACTGCGGAGCCGGGACAAATACAAAAGAGAGTCTCGGCAACACTCACTTTGGATACCATACATCACATTATGGATATGCAGGTCTTGGAAGACTCCATAATTATAATAGATTGGCTAAACAACAAAGGAAAACTACAAGTCATTGCCTTCGAATGTTGGAAACACATAATTAATGAACTCATGAAGGGTTATACTCTCATCAAATTCACACACATTTACCGAGAATTAAACATGGAGACTGACCTACTTTCCCAGCGTAACATACCATCACTGGAAAGATGGACAAGAGGGACCGACACTCTTTTTTAAACCCTTTTAAAGGCAATGAGAGAAATTACAATAAACATGTTTTGTTTGTATTTTGAATTTACAGAAGGAGGGAATTAGAAGCTTCAAATATAAACTGTCTCAGGTCTCAGTACAAATCTAGACAATCCATTTTGTAATTACTGGATCGATGATATAACTTCCATTGCAGG
>SNQJ01S0112047.1:11239-31941 GCA_010110895.2 Picea sitchensis
CTCACTTCAATCATAAAGTTATCTTTTAATTTGCATCTCACAAATTAATTTGACTAAGACCCAATTTCGGCAATTTCTCCCCTTAGGTGCCTAGGGAAGAGAAACACTTGCCTTGGTACATTATTTTAATTAAAAATTTAACAATCTCAAATATGAAAACTTGTAAGATTCACCATGAGCTCAATTTTTCATTTCTGATTTTGAAATTTCTATCTGAGGTACTTATGTATCTAGTCGTACCTATGAAAATTTCACAGTCTGCAAAGTCCCAGAAATGAATTTATAGCAAAAATGTCAAGCTGACTTGTCTGAAACATATTTCAGGACCATTCAAGAACTTTGACTTCCATGGAGCATGTTGGAATACTGAGAGGGGGGGGTGAATCAATATGAGAACTTTTACCACTTTTAAACACAATATATAAAATTCAATATTATCAACAATATATCATTAATGTATCATCTATGATTTGATTCAATATATCATGAGCATATAAACACAAACACCATCAATTATAATACACAATGCACCAGGACTTACGTGGAAACCCAAATGGGAGAAAACCATGAAATTATTTCTTATATATCAAAGAATACATTCATTGGAAGCACCAACTTCCCAATTCTTTGGCTGCAATTGGAAGGAGGCTACGACCACTGATTTATAGCCACCAACCTGAAGAAAGGACCAACTCCCTAAATTCTATGGATCCAACCAGAAGGAGGATATAACCCCTTGATTCTTAGGCTCCAACCTAAAGGAAGCTCCAACTCCCTGTGTTCTCCGGCACCAACCTGAAGGAGGCTACAATCCCTTTTCATTGTCCCATCCTATTTCCTTGAAAAACAAGTGTACACTAAAATGTCACTACTACAATCATTGTCACTATCATTGCCACTGTTATTGCCACTGCCACTGTCACATCATCCTATACCTGTCAACTAGTCATTGTATCCCAACCTATCACATCAACCTGTCATTGTCATTATCACTATCATCATCATTGTCACTGTCACTACCATAGTCATTGTCAATGGTATACCCTCATCAACCTATCACTACTGTTGATACTCAACATCGAAAAAAACATATCCTCTCACATGGATATTGTTAGCATTGAGAGTCACCCTCAGATTGCAAGAGGATAATCCCAACACCCATCAAATAGGTTCGTAAAGGTAGGTTTAAGATAGAATGTCAAATGGACAAAACTCAGCATAGCAATGTTCCAACACAGAAAATCTAGGCTACTATGCATAAGAAAATGAGGTTTTGGTTAATTTTAGTCAGTGGTTTAAGGATTAATGTGAGTAGATGGAAGACTTGGTGAGGAAGATGAATAGGTCTGCTATAAGAATTAGGCCTTCTAGAAGATACGTGAGGAAAAATCAGTCACAAGAACCTCTTGTGCTAAATTTTAAAACACTGAAAACATTTACAGTGCAACATAATAATCAATCATCCATCATACCATAGCTATAACATCTCATAAGGATCATCAAATAATGAGCATTCAGAGTAATAAGAAGCAATATAATGAAAAGAGACTGACTTCTATTTATCAAAATATCTCATATCTCATACATAACCAGAGTATGGATCTATTTAGTCAAAATATTACATTTCTAGAATCTACAGGCTATGCGAAATATATCATCAGAAATGTCGTTATCCATTCATTTCTTAGGCCCTCCTTCTAGCGCCAATTCTGTTGAGAGGTCCAAGATCCTTTGACTCAAAAATAGGAACCAAACCCACCTTAGAGGCTCAATTAGACTTTGCAACGTTTGATGAGTGGAATGGTTCTCCAGATCTTTCGATCTGGCCAATTTACCGATGGGATTTACTAGTGATTGACATGGTATCTTTCTATGAAAGTTCCTCCTTCAGGTTAAATGATTCTCTTTTTTGTATTTTCTATTATTAGATAATTCCCATAAAATAAGGGTGATGGTATAAACCAACCAATAGAGGAAATTATTAACTATTGAAGAATGATGAGCTTGGTATAACCCTCATGCTCTAGCATGAAGACAACGATATTCACACCTATTACAAGTCTAGTAATAATATGTTACCTTGCTAGTATTTCAACACTGACTGAGATAACAATTATGGAAAGAAAATATACATGCAATAAAAATAAGTGCAAGAAAAATAGTTTCCTTATCTCTATCATCAATCACATATTAACACAACGATTCGATTTTTATCATTTAGAACAAAAGAACCATTTATAGTATTGAAAAGACAACTTATCAATCAATTCAAAAACTCTTACTCGTTACAACATCAACTACTGAATTCAAAGATGGAAGTAGTTCCTCCTCAATCCAATCACATAACGCTTTTGATGAAAATAAAATTTGTCTTTGGCTCTAAACAAAACTTCTTAATTAAGGTTGCTCATAAATAATTCTTTACAATTCTCAAAAAAGAGGGTCTATTCCCAAAACCATCAACCCTTCTTACGAGGTCAATCCCCTTATTTATAAATAATCACTAACGTAAAATAACTACTAAAATCTTGCGTTAAGTGAAAAAAAAGTATGACACATGGCGCTTGATCTCTTTGTTCTCTTGAGATCGTCTAGTGGTTCAACTAGAGTGGATGATTCTTCTCATACTCTGACCACTTGACAAAGAGATCCTCGCATGTGTTAGCATACAAGAATCTGTGTTAGTCCATCGGGGTTGGCAGGGTTTCCTTTATCTCTATTTCTCGTTCTATTTATCTGATCATCTTGGCACTTAAACAATGTAGTACTGTGTGAGCCTTGATAGGGTGTTCCATAAACTTCTTTACCTGACCTGGTGTCATGCTCGCCACCTGCATGATCTTTGCTTCCCATGTTGATTCTTGTTTTCTATGTCATTTGACTATGTCATGCAAATCGACAAAGTCTTTAGCTGAGTCGAACTCTGGAAGGCCAATGTCCTTCATCTCCCGATTGATCTTCTCCCAACTTTTCTCACACTCGGCCCACATTTCTTGTATCTTTTGTTGAGGATCCTGGGCCATACTTACCCAGTATTCAACTTCCTTCCTGATTCGGGAGATGTTGTTATCCATCAACACTCAGATGCCATGCTCTCTCATGTCTCAGCCCTTCTGTACTGCACTGATATAGTCGATTCTCTCCACATCCTGGTGTGCCTTCTCATACCATCTCTCCACATTTTTACAGGTTTCCAGTGCCATGAGAGTGTCTTATTGAAAATTGGCTACACACACAGTGAAGAGATGTCTTTTTCTCATGAATTGTGCATATGCTTCTTGGAATTCACTCTTCAGGAAAATTGTTGCTTGTGTTGAGTCCTGGTAATATTTCGCCAGATGGCGCAGATGGTACAACTAATTCTTTACGGAAGCTAGTTCATTTTCGCCTCATTTTGCTTGATCCAGCGTGGCATCAGTTATAGCCATCCCCGTGCCTATTAGCTCAGTTGTCCTCGCATTTTATGTGCTGAGCAACTTTTCTTTTATGGTGATGAGAAGTGTGTTATCAAGTGTGAGCCTCCTTTTCTAGGTTTTCATTCTAATTATAGCTTTCGTCTTTTTGTCACAAGAAATCACATGTATATCAGTGAACTCATCCATGGGCTCAAGGATCTATTGGTCTCCCCAGGTCAGAGTGTTTCCTAGGCTTCCTTCCGTATAAATTTGTTTAATGACTGGCTCTTGTACTTCTTTAACAGGGGAAGATTATGTATGTTTTGGTGACTTGACCTCCTTTTGGTGTTCGTCGACTGGTGGAGTGTCGGCCTTATATGGGGAGATGGTCACATGTTCAACACTAACTTGGTGATCAGTTTTTGAGGTGTCTATCTCTAGCTATTGCAATTCCTCTTCTTGTTCACCAGAGCCTAGCTCATCCTTGGAGTTGTCTTTCGAAGTCCCAGATAGGTTGAGAAATTTAGTGTCTAGGATACTCTCGGCCTCATGGTCTACCTACAGAGGGTTTATAATTGAAGCATCGAGAGTTGGAGTAGATGTTCCCCCCAGTTCTTCCTCCTCTATGATTGGTACTGGAGTTATAAGTGAGACCTCCGAGCTCTCTTCATCATCATAGAGGGTAATCAAATCAAAGAGAATCTTAGGCACACCTGTTTCACCTTATGTTCTTGGAATCTCCTACTGGGCTGGAATAATCACTGATGATATGGCATGTGGTGATGGAACTCTGGGGTTTTCTCGATCGGTGGTTCCCTCCAATGGGGTTGATTCTGAGCCATTTAGCTCTTCTATGATGTTGATTATGTCGGTCGAGGTCATCCTTATAAGTTCAAATAGTTGGGGATCATTTTCTAACCTCTGGATGACTATTTGGGCTTCTTCTAACAAAAACATCCCTCTCATGTATGCCTCTGTGGCTTCTACTGCTATGTTCTCTTCCCTAACCCCGAGGGCTTCTTGATCCATCTGTTCTATCGTTTCAACTTTCTCATCCATACTCATCGCTTTAAATTTAGTCATATTTGGGTTAACTTTTCTTTGTATCACATCCTCCCAGTCCTGAGCACATTCTGTAAAGATTTCTTCTTAAAACTTATCATGTGTGTATGGCGAGCAAGAAGAGACCTTTGATGCATGCTGAAGTACTAAGCCTCTAGGGTCATGTTTGCGAAATCATCCTGTGGGGAATCTGTATTCTAGCTGGCTCAAACCCTCTTGTGTATCTTGCGCAGTATCCTTCACCATGTAAAACCCTATATGGAAACCATAGGGTATGAACGCTCACTTCTTGTCTTTAACGAGAGTGGCATTATATCCCTACAGGATGATTTGGTAACAGATTTCTCCCACGATGAGTCGGTCTGGGATGTGAGCGGGGAGTAAATGTGGTGTGTCGGTGGCCCCAAAAAGCCCGATATAAGTTGTGGTTTCATCTAGGTACCAGTGGGATACTTTTGAGATCATTTTCTTGGCTGCTTCCGAAAGTCTTGGGCATTATTTATTAAAAATAATAAAATAGACCCAAGCTATATATTCATCGCAGATGAGAGCATAGGATGTTTTGTACCTATTTTCCCATTGAATGTTGAAGTAGACATGTACAGGTATCTCGACGACATGCTATCTCAGATTCATGCCTATGAAGATGTTCCTTGCGCAGATTACGTCTAGTAGGTACGATGCCATGTGGAAAACAAGTGTTTCTCCATCCTTTAGTGTCTGGGCCTGCAATATATTGGTGCTCAATTGTTTTGAAATGATTTCTCCCCAGTTGAAGTTGCTCTCAGATATGGCCACACTGTATGCCAGGTGCATCCATGGCTATGAAAACTTTGCGCAATCCTTCTCCCCATACAATCAGAATATTAGAGCCATTAAATAAATGTATGTCTCCCTTAGGTTTGTTGTTCCATACCATCCATTGCTCCGGTTTGTGAATTTTTTTTCTTCCTTCCACCATGAGGCCATCAATCTGCTGGTGTCACGGAACTCATATAATTGTACTATGAAATCAGTGTTTAATCTCTCCTCCGGGTCCCTGAACTTGTAGTATTTTTCGACCTCCTTCGGGAGAAAAACATCGAAACATCTGTCATTCTCATATTGACCAGGAAATTCATTGTGGTTGTGTGGTCTATTATCCACCCTAGGGTCTCAATACAGGGAAAGACCGGGGTTTGACAAGCTACCATGTGTAGGAATGACCACTAGATGTTCAAAAACACTTGGTCGTCATGCGTCCTTATGACTGGATCATTGTGGGGGATAAATTCGGGTTACTCCTCTTGGTTAATCATGTTGAACAAATCTCCCCACTGTGGGAGCATCATATTTGACCTAGTGCTCACCTCTATGTCATCGAATACAGGGGGTTGGGAAAATTCCTTCTTAGTAGACGTTCTAATGACCGACTCCTCTTTAGTAGCAAACTCCAACTGTCTTGCAGTTCCAGGAGAAGATTATTCATTGACCTATGTTTCCTTCAATTTTGGTTCCCTTGGCGAGCGTCTAGTCATTGGCTTCCTTGGAGGAATTTTCCTACAAAAAGAGAAGAGTTAGAAACCGTCTTGTAGAGATGATACTGATATATAAATAATGTGACCACCGAAATGATAAAATAAATACATACCTCTTCTTCATACTATCTTAACTTGGTTTTAAAATTCTAAGAATCGAGTGCAACTCTTGAGACGCTCTTTTCGCTCCTTTGATTACTCTGAGAATGAAAATATTGTGTATAGAATGTTGGGGTTCGAAACTGTCTTAGTAATTTAAAGAAAGAGAATACTTACATTATCGCATCAGTTGTTCAATTCGGGGTGTAAATGCAGTTTTACACAATCTATCACCAAGATTTGAATAATGCTCAAGATTAAATGTGGTCGTAGGCTGGCGACACATGAGCGGGATACGTTATGGTTCATTGAAATTTTAAAATTCTTGTTATTCGGTCGGTGCATGGGACATAAATGTATGCATAGTAGAACATTAATTGGCCTATTAAATGACAGAATCCGATATTATTTTGTGCCAAAAACGTCCCATCATTTTGTTGATTTAAACGAGTAGATTGGGGATCGATGTTTTTCTTAGACAATGTTCGTTGATATCTTTTGGAAAAAGCTCCGATGTCAATCCAACTTGTCGTACAGTGCTGATGTGCAAAAGTTGACGTGGAAGTGTGACTAGGGCTCGGGGAAACCTAAGGCGACTCGGGATGAAACTAGGTCGTACGAATTGCCTATGCGGCAAAGACACGTGGTGTTTGAATTTGGCTCCTTCACCTAAGATTTTATTTCGAATCAAGTATTTTCATTAGATAAGTCCTTTGAAAAATAGGTCCTATCACGCCGATGCCGAAGAAGTGTTGAGGATCGACGATTGGCGAGATGTTGAAGAAAATGTTCCCGTATTACGCTCCTCGAAACTTGTCGATCTCTAAAAATGCATTGGTGATCGGTGATCGACGATGTGTCAATGTGAAAATTTATACAATTTAAATCTTTGGGATTTCACCAACTCTAAAAAAATGCATTAGTAATCGGTGATTGAAGGTTTTTATGGCCCATGTTAGTGTTTTTCCCTTTCATATCTCTCCAACGTCGATGGGATATTGAAAATTTTCTGAAAACTTCTTCATGAACATAATTAGCAATCGGTGCACTTGTCCTTATTTTTTCCTGATGTCGATCATACATCCACAATCAACGATTATTGTTTCTACGTGGTCATTTTATTACTCAAATTTCGTCGATGCTGAAAATAGGTGCGTGGATCAAAATCTTAGTTGTGTATTCTTAGTTAAAATGCCAAGTTCGTTTTAGAAAAAAGTTTCAATTAGGTCAATGAATTCAGAGAAAACCGATTGTGATCGATAAAAAAAAACACAACCAACGCATATAAATTCCATTGATTTCTACACAATTGAATATTTAGACAAGAAAAAGTGGTACCCAAAAGAAAAAATCTCAAATTTTTTTAGGGTGTGTTGAGGGCTCAACATAACAAAACTTATTTTTGTGGGCAACTTTAACTTCACTCTAAATGCAGATGAGGTGTGGGGGGGTACAACATTACAAGATCAGGTGGCTACACATTTAAGAACGATCTTCCTTAGAAACAAACTGGTGGATATCTTACCGACGGATACAATTCCAACTTGGAGGAACGATTGAGTGGGTTTGGAGAGAATCTCCAAGTGGCTGGATAGATTATTCATCTTCGAATACCTCTTACAACACTCGGGAAGGTACATGTCATGTGTAGCTTACCCCTTCCTCTCGGACCATGCCCCCCATCTTCTTGCTGCTTGACACTTTTGTTCATCGGTCGTCCTACCCGTTCAAGTTCATATCGACGTGGCTACATGACCCAATTTTTTTGCAGTTAGTCACTAAGTTTTGGACAGATCACAACTTTCTTAAAGAAACATACATACATAGAAGGTTAGCGTGGAAATTGAAACTCTTGAAACAAAGGGCCAAAAGATGGGCTAAACAACAGAGGATTAAGAATTTTTTTAGATTAGCACAGCTCGAAGAAGAGATTCAAACATTGATTCAGGAGCACTCATCGGGGACTCGGCCTCCCGAGATGGAAAATACATTAAAGAAACTAGAGGAAGAGAGTAATATACTTTTATTGGCTGAAGAAGAACTCTGGATAAAGAGCAAGGATCAAAATACAAAATATTTTCACCATTTTTCCAGCTATAGGAGAAATTGCAAACACATTTGGAAACTTAAGAAACAAGATGATGTGGTCATTTCGGGAAAGGAAAATCTCATTACAGAGGCCCATAGTTTTTACAAAATATCCTACCATGATTCGGGCCTTACAAATTATATCGATCAAGCTCCCATCACCGGTCATTTTCCCAGACTCGTTAGTGAGGAGGAAACTGCAGTACTCTTTAGAGCCTATACTAAGGACGGGATTTGGAATGTCCTCAAATCATTCACAAGGGACAAAAGTCCTCGACCCGACAAATGGACTGTTCAGTTCTGTTTGCACTTCTTCGAGCTTGTAGTTGATGATATGTGGGATTTGGTTGAAGACTCTAGGATCAGAGGTGGAGTTAACAGAGCTATAAACTCAACTTTCTTGGCTCTTATTCCAAAAGCCAACAAACCATCCACCCTTGGAGACTACATGCCTATAACATTATGCAATCTTTTCTATAAGATTATAACAAAAATCCTAGCTAATAGGATCAAGCCATTTCTTTCTAGGACTTTATCTGGAGAATAGCTGGGTTTTCTTAAAGGTCGACAGATCCTCGACGCCATTGGCACTGCACAAGAATGCCTCCACAACATTAAACAAAAAAAATTACAAGCGCTAATTCTGAAATTAGATCTCAAAAAATCTTTTGATTGTATTAATTGGGACTACCTGAGATTCATCCTCCTATAATCTAGTTTTGGCATCCATTTCACAAAGTGGATAATGGAATTCATGTCTAGTGCTACTTTTGCAATTCTGGTAAATGGGGAGGCAACCCCTTTATTCCAGAGTGAAAGAGGATTGAGGCAAGGATGCCCTCTCTCTCCCTTATTGTTANGTTTTGGCATCCATTTCACAAAGTGGATAATGGAATTCATGTCTAGTGCTACTTTTGCAATTCTGGTAAATGGGGAGGCAACCCCTTTATTCCAGAGTGAAAGAGGATTGAGGCAAGGATGCCCTCTCTCTCCCTTATTGTTAATCCTGTCAATGGAAGGCTTAAGTTTTCTCTTAAAGAACTTAGAAAATCCAACACGAAGGGAGACTAACCATAATCAAAGTATCAAGGCTAGTTAAGATCCTTCACATATTCTTTGTCGATGACGTTCTACTTATGAAAAAATCAAACATTCAGGAATGGAGGGATATTGATTCCATCTTAAAAACCTTCTTCTTAGCATCAGGGCTCCATATTAACTTGAAAACATCCACTTTTCTTTATTCTAGGATTCTAGGGGTGGACTTAGAAACCTAAAAAGTCATTTTCCCTTACAAATTCATTGAGATCACAGATGACATGCAATATCTAGGATGTTTCCTCAAACCATGAAGATATAAAGTGGAGGATTGGAGGTGGTTACTTATAAAATTTGAGAAAAGAATTGGGTTTTGGTGCAACAGGTGGCTTTTGCTCGAGGGGTGCTTTGTCCTGATAAAATCTGTCTTGGAGAGCCAAGAAGTATATTGGATGGCGTTGGTTTCCATTCTAGTTGCTGTCCTCAACAATATTATACAACTGATCTTTACTTTTCTCTGGTCGGGAGACAGTGACAAAAAACACATACATCTTTGTAGTTGGGACTCCATTGCTAGACCGAAGCATTCAAGTGGATGGGGATTGAGGAACATCTTCCTATTTAGCAAAGCACTAGCGACTAACACTCTCTGGTGAGTGTAGACAAAAGAAGGGATCTGGCATCGTGTCCTTATTGGAAAATATCTTCCACACAGTTCGGTTTTGTCCTAGCTCAGGAAAACAAGCTCCAACTCACATAATGCTTCCCAATTATGGAAAACTCTTATAAAATCATTACAAACTATCCAACATTGGCTTTGTTGGAAACCTAGGTTGGGCCACTCTATCTACACGGGCTGAGATGCATTACTGGGGATGGGGACCTCTGCTTACCTATCCCATGAGCTCCTTGATGTATTAAAACAACAGAATATATATTTCCTCTTTCAGGCCTAGGGAACTACAGTCTCGGGGACCATCTTCACTCAATGGAAGGATAGCATAGATCTCGGCCTCTCGGGGAACTTGGCAGTGGAATGGCACTGCAGGGCACTTCTTGGAGCAGGGATCCAACTACAGGACCAGGATGATGAGCTACATTGGAATGGGGGAGGTATGTCAGGGATAATTATTGTAAAAAATATATATGAGGCATTAGTATAAAAAATATGGAATCAAAAGTGCACTCGTTGGCGGAAGAAATTCTGGAAATGGAACATCCCACAAAAAATCAAACTCTTCACTTGGCTAGTAGTGGCAAACAAAATACTAACTTGGGACAACCTACAAAATCGTGGATGGGAAGGACCGAACATGTGTCACTTGTGTCGGTTAGATTTAGAATCTGTAACACACCTTTTAGTGAACTGTACATTTACTCAACAGGTTTGGAGCAGAATCAAAACAAATTTGAAGCTTAGGACTATTTGGGTGGGACCCTCCCTGACCAATTGTTTAGAGGATTGGGAAAAGGAGGAGACAATGTATCCACATATCCCATCCCTGGTCAGTTGGCATACCTGGTTAGAGCGCAATAAGACAATCTTTGAACAAATCAACCCTTCTATCAATACAATTTATTACAAGATTCTGGGAGGACTGGAGTGTGCCATGTCACGAAAAGAACTAATACAAAGATTTTTACAACCTACTTTACAACATGGTAGGACTATAGCCTGGTTTGATGGTTTGATGGAGCAACACAAAATTTTGGTCAACAATGTGGAGCATAAGGTTTGATTAGGACTGCCGACCACACAATTTTTAAGTGGACCTATAACTGCGGAGCTGGCACAAATACAAAAGCAAGTCTGGGCAACACTCACTTTGGATACCATACATCACATTATGGATATGCAGGTCTTGGAAGACTCCAGAATTATAATAGATTGGCTAAACAACAAAGGAAAATTACAAGTCATTGCCTTGGAATGTTGGAAACACATAATTAATGAGCTCATGAAGGGTTATACTCTCATCAAATTCACACACATTTACCGAGAATTAAACATGAAGACTGACCTACTTTCCAAGAATAACATACCATCACTGGAAAGATGGACAAGAGGGACCGACACTCTTTTTTAATCCTTTTTAAAGGCAATGAGAGAAATTACAACAAACATGTTTTGTTTGTATTTTGAATTTACAGAAGGAGGGACACATCTAGACAATCCATTTTGTAATTACTGAATCGATGATATAACTTCCATGGTAGAGAAGCAGTTACGTAACTATTTTGGTAATACCATACATTATATAAATATAATGAGCAATTTTCTTGTGGAAAAAAAAAAAAATCATCTCAAAAATGAATGGTCGTAGGTTTGGGAAGAGGGTCAGTGTCTTCACCCCATCACCTTACAATTTTCAATGGACGGGATGCGAGGAGAGGGTCAGCGGCTTCACCCAATCACTCCATTGAAATACGTGATGCCAGAAGGCACGCGGAATTAGTGAAGCCTACTCTCCCAATTCAAACTCTTTCGTTTCTTAATATATTTGCAAAACCCTTCTTACAGTTTCTGTATTCGCCTCCTCTGTTAAGTTGAAAGACTTCGCTCATTAATTTCTATCTCCCACAGAAGAGCAGAGCATGAGAATACAAGTTCATCTTCTTCCCAATTCAATGCCTCTCACTGTTCATCTTTGTGCTCTTCTCCTTCTCTGCTCCTTAACATCATGTACGGGCGGTCAGTACGAAGATTGTACTTCGGATACATCTACATGTGGGGATGTTGAATTCGGGTATCCTTTTGGGAAAACTGGCAGCGGCTGCGGTGACTCTGAGTTTCAATTACAGTCATGTGATTACGAGAGCCACACTCTGATGAATATCGGTGGGAACGAATATCACATAATGGAGTCCTCTTTCTTGGCTAATAGTAGCATATATAAAGTAATGACAATTGTTAACGACCATGTGTGGGTCGGTAACGGTAATTGTAGTCTTTCAGGTAACTACTCTCAATTCTGGAGGTCTGGCTCTACTTTTCAGGTTCTCGATACATACACCAATCTCACGCTTTGGAAGCATTGCGATCAAGTTCCTCCGAACATTAGTGGATTGCCAGTGCATAATGCGATCAAGTTCCTCCGAACATTAGTGGATTGCCAGTGCATAATTTGAGTTTATGTGGCGATGATTGGTACTACAGTTTGAGTCCCCACTTAAATTTAGAGGGGGCAACTTTCTGTAATGTATTTCAACTACCAGTGAGACAAAACCTATCTCACCAGCCCATTAATAATCAGACGTTACTAGCGCAGGGTTTTGAGGTAGCATGGAATCTCAACCCGAGCAGAGAGCAAAGCTGTGTCGCTTGTTTGAATAGTAAGGGGAGTTGTGGTTATAACATATCAAAACCGAAAATGTTTCTTTGCTATTGTCGCGATGGCACATCTCATCCAGACAAATGCCCCAACAATGGTAGGTTTCCCGATCGCCTTCTAAAAATTTGATTACAAAGCTAAGTGCTTGAATTCTCTTACCAAAAACTGTGGATCCTTGCAGATACTCAAGATACAGGAGGTGGAAACATGTCAGCGATTATAGTAGGTAAACTATATGATTCCTTCATATTTAGTATCTCCGATTTAACCTAATATTATCTTGTTACTATGAATTATAGCCTCTCCGATTTAACCTAATAGGTGAACATGCATTTTGTCACCATTAATTATCTTCATTGATATCAATCTCTTCATTCCACCACAGGTTGCTCCATTGGAGGGTCTGTGCTGACAGCATTAGCAGTAGTAATGTTATTAGTGTTTTGTGCAAAGAGAAGAAAATCTCCTCCCAGTGGTTCTAATTCAATGGTTGAGAAATTCCTAAAGAAATATGATTATGAAATGTAAACCAGTTATACACACTCTTAACCCAAGAAAATCACAAACAACTTTGCAGAAAAGTTGTGGGAGAAGGAGAGGTTATGGTATAAAGGAAAGCTCCCAATGGAACTTTTATAGTGGCTGCTTCTGGACAGGCAAAGGCACAGCGAGATCCAATTCATGAACGAAGTGGCCACCATTGGATGGGTTCATCACTTCAATTTGGTTCGGCTGTCGGGGTATTGCTTTGAAAACATTACAAGCGCTCTGGTATATGAGTACATGGTGAATGGATCTCTCGAGAAGTTTATACTTACCGACAAAAAGGATCAAGTCTTAACGTGGGAACAATTGTATTCAATAGCTTTGGGCGCAGCTCGTGGAATTGCATATTTACACGAAGATTGCGAGAAGCGGATCATACACTTCGACATCAAACCTCACAACATATTGCTGGACGCTGACTTCACACCAAAAGTTTCTGATTTTGGTCTTGCAAAACTTTGTGGGAAGGAAGACGACCATATATCAATGACGGCCGCGAGAGGGACGCCCGGATATGTTGCGCCAGAGTTGTGTGTCGGAGATATGGGTCCTGTCACAGATAAATCAGATGTCTACAGTTTCGGAATGCTTTTGCTAGAGATTGTTAGGGGAAGGAAGAATGTTGATTGGAAGGCGAGCCGTTCCAGCCAGTTTTTCTTTCCCCATTGGGCTTTCAAGATGCTTCAGAGTGACGAGTTAGCGAGGAGATTGAGAGGACGAGGAGGAGAAGTAGAAATTGACCCAGAAGATGAGCAGAAGGCGAGGAGGCTCACAAAAGTTGGATTGTGGTGCATTCAGTACAACCAGAAAGATCGTCCTTGCATGAGCAGGGTTGTTCAAATGTTAGAAGGAAATGGAGACGATGTACCAAATCCTCCCCCGTGTTTCAATTCCCCACCCAGAGCTGAAAAAGCTCTACCATTTTCCACGGAAAGATCTTGTTCATTTTAGATCGAATGTTTCATAGCAGTTTATTCACACCAAACGATCCTTGGTTAATTCGTCACTTTCTTTGAAATTGGAAAGAGGGATTCCATACCACAAAACTAACATGGATGTATTATGTCGAGAGAAAAACACCGACACATCTACCATTCTCATATTGACCAGGAAATTCATTGCGGCTGTGTGGTATATTATCCACCCTAGGGTCTCAATACAGGGCAAGACCGGGGTTTGACAGGCTACTTATGTGTAGGTACGATTGCCAGATGTTTGAAAACCTGGTCGTCGAGCTGCTCGTTACATCCGGGTCTTTGTGGGGAATAAATTTCTAGTAATATTTCCTGTTAATCATGTTGAACAAATCTCCCCACTACAGGAGAATCATCTTTGACCTAGTGCTCACCTCTATGTCATCGAATACAGGGGGTTGGGAAAATTCCTTCTTAGTAGACGTTCTAATGACTGACTCCACTTTAGTAGCAAACTCCAACTGTCTCACAGCGCCGGGAGAAGATTATTCATCAACCTCTGCTTCCTTCAATTTGTCTCGGCGAGCATCCGTCGCTATTTTGGATGAACTTTACTATAGACGAGAAGAAACCGCCTTCAGTAGAGAGAATAATGATATATATAAAATGCGACTGCCAAAATGATAAAATAAATACATACCTCTTCTTCGTACTAGCTTAACTTGGTTTTAAAATTATGAGAATCGAGTACAACTCTTGAGACGCTCTTTTCACTCCTTCGACTGCTCTAAGAATGAAAAAATTGTGTATAGAATGTTAACTGAACCGCTCCTTTAAGAATTTAAACAAAGAATACTTTACCTGGTCGCGATGTCTTCAACGCGGGTAAATGCGGTTTCACAATCTATCACCGTGATCTAAATAATGCTCGTGATTAACGCAATAGGGTCATAAGCCGCTAAGAGTGATACGCTGTGGTTCACATCGTGCCTAAATTCTGTTATTTTAATAAGGCATGGAAAAATGTATGCGTAGAACATTAATTGGGTTTGATAAACTTATCAATCATCTTATTTTTAGCCAAAATGTCCCATCATTCGCTGATTTAAATATAATTGGGGATCGAGCATTTTTTAGACAATGTTCATTGATACCTCTTGGAAAAAAAACTCCGATGCCGATCCAACTACCGTACGCTGTTGACGTGGAAAATATGACTCAGAAGTGTGACTAGGGCTCGTGGAAACCTAAGGTGACCGAGATGAAACTAGGTCGTGACACTGCTCCATGCTAAAGACACGCGGGCGCTTAATCAGCCCTTCATCGCAGAAGATTTATTCAATCGTGGATTTCGTTAGATAAGTGCTTGAAAACAAGTCCCATCCTATGTCAAGAAGCGCTATCAAGGATCGACAATCATGCAGATGTTGAAACAATGTTCCCAGATTACACTCTAAACTTGTCGCATTCTGTAAAATGCATCTGATGTGTGATCGACACCATGTCAACGCAAAATTTATACAAATTTGAATTTGGGATTTCACCGACTCCAAAAAATGCATTAGTAATCGGTTATCAGAGTTTCGTTATGGCCCATGTTAGTTTTTCCCTTTCATATTTCTCCAACGTCGATGGGATATTGAATTTTTTTTGAAAACTTCTTCATGAACATAATCAGCAATCGACGCACTTGTCCTTATTTTTTCCCAATGTCGACAAAGATACATCCACTATCAACGATTATCACATTACTGCGGTCATTTTATTACTGGATTTCCTACGAGCAATTTAAAATAGTACGAATCAAGCAATTTTAGTTTTGTATTCTTAGTTAAAATGCCAAGCTCATTTTTTTAGAAAAAAGTTTCAATTATGTCAATGAATTCAGAGAAAACCGATCAGGATTCCATAAAAATGAACTAACCTCATATAAATCTCGCTGGTTTCTACAATAGTAATTGAATATTACCAGACAAGAAAAGTGGTACCCAAAAGAACAAATCTCAAAAACATTTAGGGTGTGTTGAGGGCTCAACATAACGAACCTTATTTTTGCAGGAAACTTTAACTTCACTCTAAATGCAAATGAGGTGTGGGGGGGTACAACATTACAAGATCAGGTGGCTGCACATTTAAGAGCGATCTTCCTTAGAAACAAACTGGTGGATATCTTACCAACGGTTACAATTCCAACTTGGAGGAATGGTTGAGCGGGTTTAGAGAGCATCTCCAAGTGGCTGGATAGATTATTCATCTTCGAAGACCTCTTACAACACTCCGGAAGGTACATGTAATGTGTAGCTTACCCCTTCCTCTCGGACCATGCCCCCCATCTTCTTGCAGCTCAACACTTATGTTCATCGGTCGCCTTACCCGTTCAAGTTCAATTCGATGTGGCTACATGACCCAATTTTTTTGCGGTTAGTCACTAAGTTTTGGACAGATCACAACTTTCTTCAAGAAACATACATACATAGAACGTTAGCATGGAAATTGAAACTCTTGAAACAAAGGGCCAAACGATGGGCTAAACAACAGAGGATTAAGAATTTTTTTAGATTAGCACAGCTGGAAGAAGAAATTCAAACATTGATTCGGGAGCACTCATCGGGGACTCGGCCTCCTGAGATGGAAAATACCTTAAAGACACTAGAGGAAGAGAGTGACAGACTTTTACTGGCTGAAGAAGAACTCTAGATAAAGAGCAGGGATCAAAATACAAAATATTTTCACCATTTTTCCAGGTATAGGAGAAATCGCAAACACATTTGGGAACTTAAGACACAAGATGATGTGGTCATTTTGGGAAAGGAAAATCTCATTACAAAGGCCCATAGTTTTTACAAAATATCCTACCATGATTCGAGCCTTACAAATTATATCGATCAAGCTCCCATCACCGGTCATTTTCCCAGACTCGTTAGTGAGGAGGAAACTACACTACTCTTTAGAGCCTATACTAAGGATGGGATCTGGAATGTCCTCAAATCATTCACAAGGAACAAAAGTCCTCGACCCGAAGATGGACTATTGAGTTATGTTTGCACTTCTTCGAGCTTGTAGGTGATGATATGTGGGATTTGGTTGAAGACTCAAGGATCATAGGTGGAGTTAACGGAGCTATAAACTTGACTTTCTTGGCTCTTATTCCAAAAGCCAACAAACCATCCACCCTTGGAGACTACATGCCTATAACATTATGCAATATTTTCTATAAGATTATAACAAAAATCCTAGCTAATAGGATCAAGCCATTTCTTTCTAGGACTTTATCTGGAGAATAGCTGGGTTTTCTTAAAGGTTGATAGATCCTCGACGCCATTGGCACTGCACAAGAATGCCTCCAAAACATTAAACAAAAAAAATTACAAGCGCTAATTTTGAAATTAGATGTCAAAAATCTTTTGACTGTATTAATTGGGACTACCAGAGATTGATCCTATTACAATCTGGTTTTGGAATCCATTTCACAAAGTGGATAATGGGATGCATGTCTAGTGCTACTTTTGCAGTTCTGGTAAATGGGGAGGCAACCCCTTTATTTCAGAGTGAAAGAGGATTGAGGCAGGGATGCCCTCTCTCTTCCTTATTGTTCATCCTGGCAATGGAAGGCTTAAGTTTTCTCTTAAAGAAAAGCCAACACGAAGGGAGACTAACCGTAATCAAAGTATCAAGGCTAGTTAAGATCCTTCACATATTCTTTGTCGATGACATTCAAATTATGAAGAAAGAAAACATTCAAGAATGGAGGGATATCGATTCCATCTTAAAAACCTTCTTCTTAGTGTCAGGGCTCCATATTGACTTGAAAACATCCACTTTTCATTATTCTAGGTTCTAGGGGTGGACTTAGAAACCTAAAAGTCATTTTCCCTTACAAATTCATTGAGATCATAGATGGCATGCGATATCTAGGATGTTTCCTCAAACCATACAAATATAAATCAGAGGATTGGAGTTGGTTACTTATAAAATTTGAGAAAAGAATTGGGTTCTGGTGCAACAGGTGGCTTTCGCTCGAAGGGTGCCTTGTCCTGATAAAATATGTCTTGGAGAGCCAAGAAGTATACTGGATGGCGTTGGTTTCCATTCTAGTTACTGTCCTCAACAATATTATACAACTGATCTTTACTTTTCTCTGGTCGGGAGGCAATGATAAAAAACACATACATATTTATAGCTGGGACTCCATTGCTAGACCAAAGCATTTAGGGGGATGGGGATTGAGGAACATCTTCCTATTTAACAAAGCACTAGCGACTAACGCTCTCTGGTGAGTGCAGACAAAAGAAGGGATCTGGCATCGTGTCATTATTGGAAAATATCTTCCACATAGTTCGGTTTCATACTAGCTCAAGAAAATAAGCTCCAGCTCACATAATGCTTCCCAATTATGGAAAACTCTTATAAAATCATTACACATTATCCAACATTGGCTTTGTTGGAAACCTAGGTCGAGACACTCTATCTACACGGGCCGAGACGCATCACTGGGGATGGGGACCTTTGCTTACTTGTCCCACGAGCTCCTTGATGTATTAAAACAACAAAATATATATTTCCTCTTTCAGGCCAAGGGAACTATAGTCTCGGGGACCATCTTCACTGAGTGGAAGGATAGCACAGATCTCGGCCTCTCGGGGAACTTGGTAGTGGAATGGCACTGCAGGGCACTTCTTGGAGCAGGGATCCAACTACAGGACCAGGATGATGAGCTACATTGGAATGGGGGAGCTATGTCAGGGATAATTATTGTAAAAAATATATATGAGGCATTAGTATCAAAAATATGGAATCAAAAGTGCATTGGTTGGCGGAAGAAATTCTGGAAATGGAACATCCCACAAAAAATCAAACTCTTCACTTGGCTAGCAGTGACAAACAAAATACTAACTTGGGACAACCTACAAAATCGTGGATGGGAAGGACCGAACATGTGTCACTTGTGTCGGTTGGATTCATAATCTGTAACACACCTTTTAGTGAACTGTACATTTACATAACAGGTTTGGAGCATAATCAAAACAAATTTGAAGCTTAGGACTATTTGGGCGGGACCCTCCCTGAGCAATTTTTTAGAGGATTGGGAAAAGGAGGAGACAATGTATCCACATATCCCATCCCTGGTCAGTTGGCATATCTGGTTAGAGAACAATAAGACAATCTTTGAACAAAGCAACCCTTCTATCAATACAATTTATTACAAGATTCTGGGAGGACTCGAGTGTGCCATGTCACGAAAAGAACTAATACAAAGATTTTTACAACCTACTTTACAACAGGGTAGGACTATAGCCTAGTTTGACGGAGCAGCACAAAACTTTGGTCAACAATGTGGAACATAAGGTCTGATTAGGACTGCCGACCACACAATTTTTAAGTGGACCTATAACTGCGGAGCCGGCACAAATACAAAAGCGAGTCTGGGCAACACTCACTTTGGATACCGTACATCACATTATGTATATGCAGGTCTTGGAAGACTCCAAAATTAGAATAGATTGGCTAAAAAACAAAGGAAAACTACAAGTCATTGCCTTGGAATGTTGGAAACACAGAATTAATGAGCTCATGAAGAGTTATACTCTCATCAAATTCACACACATTTACCGAGAATTAAACATGGAGAGTGACCTACTTTCCAAGCGTAACATACCATCGGTGGAAAGATGGACAAGAGGGACCAACACTCTTTTTTAAACCTTTTTAAAGGCAATGAGAGAAATTACAACAAACATGTTTTGTTTGTATTTTGAATTTACAGAAGGAGGAAATTAGAAGCTTCAAATCTAAACTGTCTCAATACACATCTAGACAATCCATTTTGTAATTACTGGATCGATGATATAACTTCCATTGCAGGGAAGCAATTACGTAACTATTTTGGTAATACCATACATTATATAAATATAATGAACAATTTTCTTGTGGAAAAAAAAAAAATCATCTCAAGAATGAATGGTGGTAGGTTTGGGAAGAGGGTCAGTGTCTTCACCCTATCACCTTACAATTTTCAATGGACGGGATGCGAGGAGTCAAGAATGAATGGTGGTAGGTTTGGGAAGAGGGTCAGTGTCTTCACCCTATCACCTTACAATTTTCAATGGACGGGATACGAGGAGAGTGTCAGTGGCTTCACCCAATCACTCTATTGAAATTCGGGATACGAGAAGGCACGCGGAATTAGTGAAGCCCACTCTCCCAATTCAAACTCTTTCGTTTCTTAATATATTTGCAAAACCCTTCTTACAGTTTCTGTATTCGCCTCCTCTGTTAAGTTGAAGGCTTCACTCATTAATTTTTATTTCCCACAGAAGAGCAGAGCATGAGAATACGTGTTCATCTTCTTCCCAATTCAATGCCTCTCACTGTTCATCTTTGTGCTCTTCTCCTTCTCTGCTCCTTAACATCATGTACGGGCGGTCAGTACGAAGATTGTACTTCGACATCTACATGTTGGGATGTTGAATTCGGGTATCCTTTTGGGAAAAATGGCAGCGGCTGCGGTGACTCTGAGTTTCAGTTACAGTCATGTGATTACGAGAGCCACACTCTGATGAATATCGGTGGGAACGAATATCACATATTGGAGTCCTCTTTCTTGGCTAATAGTAGCATATATAAAATAATGACAATTGTTAACGACCATGTGTGGGTCGGTAACAGTAATTGTAGTCTTTCAGGTAACTACTCTCAATTCTGGAGGTCTGG
>SNQJ01S0112048.1:7204-22541 GCA_010110895.2 Picea sitchensis
TAGGTGTTTATTATTTCTAGTGAACCCTTTTAAAAATGTCTCATTGAGAGAGAAATAGGCTTAGGTAGGTGATATATGATGCCAACATCTTCAGGCCTTAGATATTTTATTTTCCTTCTTGATTTATTTACAATTAGAGCAATTCTTTGGTCGAGCACTTTGAAACACCATTATGCTACATCATTGTATGAAAATAGAAATAGTCGAGTGGCCACAAGGTGAATACCACGCTGTTGTATATTATGATACACTTGAAGGTCTTCATACTCCAAGGGGACATATCTAATGTTGAATATTTTATATATTTCATTTTACCTGGGGAAACTTTCTTCTTCAGTGTGATGAGTGGTGTCCATCACTAAGACCTCTCCTAGGTTAGCAGGAGTTTCAGGTGTGGAACCTGGAATGCAAGCTATGAGGTTCCTGGATTTTCAGGCATTTAAATGCACCATTATATATATTATATACCATAAAATTATCATGGAAATACATAAATCCACTGAATAAACGAAATAATACAATGAAATAACGATTTGAAACAATAACATACCTGTGATTCCAACTTGGAATGATGTTTACAATATGTTTTAAGTTTTATAATGCAGAGCAACATGATTTTACAAACTTGTGGGAGAACATAATGTTTCAATGAGGGTTTTAGGGTTATTAAGTAGGAATTAAATTACCGTAATTGACATATTCAATGGTCCGTGTACGTGAACCAATTCATAGGAAAAATATCATTTCTCCATTAATGAAATTCAAAGGTACAAGACACTCAATTATGTGTATCAGAGTGATAGAATTTAGATCCAAAACACTTGAGAACATTATCAGAATTATTACCATTGGAGGATGGGTAGTTCATAAATCATCTTACACTCCGATGAAACAACATCGATGAATATTCCTTTTCTTATATAGATTTGTGTGCTGAATATATAAGAGTGAGGAAAGGATATATGTGTGTCATCAAACCACCCTCATCGGAGTTGAAAATATTTTCTTGTTTTATCACTCTGCGGGAAAAGGTATTGAAGAATATTCTTTCTTTGAAAACTGTGCTATTTTGAAAGATCAAGCATTTGGGAGAAATGTGTATTTGAATTAAATGATCAAAACCAATTACCATTTTCCACTTATCGATATTTCCTTTGTAACATAATTATGCAAAGGATGAATTTGCATTACACTAACACTTCTCTCCAACCATTGACAAATGACACATCGGTCGGACTGACCAATAAAGAAAATAGTTGTAACCCCGTGTTGTCATGGAAAATGTTATTGGAGTGGTTTTGTCGGGGTTTCAAAATTATCATCATGGAGGATTGTTCCAATATGATGATCTCGGCATAAATATTTCTGATATGAATATTATAAATGTTCTTTTTGAATATTTTTCTGATATGAATATTATAAATGTTCTTTTTGAATATTTATTAGATTGTTTTTCTTTTTGTTTTATCCTGACTTATCTTTTTAAGGTTAAAAACCAAACAAATAGCTTCAAGGGACATAAAATAAGTGAGGAATATTTCATGTGATTAAATAGAGTTATGATAGGATAATTTCGAGTGAGGATGAGTCAATCATTCAAGTAGATGAAAAGAAAAACTTGGAATTTGAGATGCATGTTACAACAAAGAAGATCTTGATTTAGACTGTACTAGCGAAAGTAGCAACTCCCTGTGTGCATATAAAATCAATAATTTAGTGATGTAGTACCTTGTAAAAACTTTATAAAGGGGGAACCCACTGAAAATATGTCGAATAAGAGATTTTTAGTGGGTAGTTGTGGGAGCACAAAAAATGGCGACTTACTAGGAAGAACTAGTTATCTTTGATTCTAGATGTCCCCTCAAATCAAATTACTTTGTTCCTTTGTATTTTAAACAATTTCAACAATGCATGCACTATGGATCCCACACTATTTAGCTTTGTTGTAGACCAGTCGGGTGAACCAAACTAGATGATCTCTTGCATAATTATAGTGAGAAATAAAAGATTTATTCATCGCTTTATTTCATACATAGATATCATTAGAAGAATGAGACACCACAAAGGCGCATCTCTGAATGTTTATAGACTAAAGTGTGTTCATCATCTCTCTTTTCCCAGGATTGCTTCATTGCCACTGAGAATCCATGGCCTCGACAAAGTTGCCTAGGTATCATACAAGCATGGCCCCGCTACCAGTAAGCATCCATAGCCTCTGTTGGTCCTGAGATTGATTTTAAGGCTTAGAGAATAATGTCAGGCATCAAAGGTTTTAAAAGAAGTGTTCTGTGAGTGATTTTTCTACCTTTAGTTTTTTGAGAAATAATCTTTAAATTAAATTAATGATAAGACAGTACAAAGGTTGTATCTCATTATCTGAGTCACAATTATAATGTCAAATGATGTATAAAGATTTACAAAATTGTTAAACAAAGTTAGGTATCAATTACAGACAAGTCTCACTTTGTTTGCAGTAGAAGAAAAAGTAGAAGATGGACCCTTGAACATGATACAAAAATGCAGTAATTCACATAGATCATAGGTCTTTTTTTACTCACAGTAATAACAGAGGGAAAGTTGTTACTGAATGAACCCTGATATATTTTGATCACAGTAGATGTAGTACTAAATTACAATCAATCACTCTTCAAAAATTAAAGAAATAAATTCAAAGAAATGGAAACACAGTGGGAACACATAACTCAAATTGAATGAAACTTAGAATCTTTGTCTGCATTACTATTAATACTCAAAAGAGTTTCTCTTTTACATTAGGCAAGAAGCATCATGGAATAGATATTAAATCTATCTATTTATACAAAATTTGGCACAACTGAAAACCATTGGACTTCTCAAAATATATGACTAAAAATAGAATACATCCAAATAAAATAACAACATGCAAATATTGTTGAGTTTTGCTGGTTCTACCTCTGTCTCTTCGTCTGCTGGTATATGCACTCATTTTCCTTTGATCTTTGAGACAAATACACATGTCCATTAGGGACACCACAATCATTCGACTCACTTTATTTTCCATTTGATCTCGTTGCCATCTATCCCTTTGGATGTGTTCACTGGGATAAGGAATTGAATTTGAAGACATGGGGGGGATAATTAGATGAATAACTCAGCATTGGCTCGTTAAGGGATGGATAACGATTACAAGGAAGAGTAATTGTTCACGAAAATAATGATGGGGGAACAAGTGTCCAATAAGGAGGTGGGAGAGTGGATGCAAGAAATGTGGGTGGTATGGATAGACGGGGTAAGTGACTGTTGGAGGGTGAAAGATAGAGTGGGTGGAGAAAGTGGAAGTTGTGCATGTTTTTTAATTTTCTCCCAGATAAACTCACTTTTCCTTGTTCAATGCATTGGGTGCGCTTGTCCATTAATGCTACCCCAAACCTGAAGGCTAAATCATTTCATTTAGTTCAAAAGAAAACATATTCTTCTATATTTGTGGCAGCTTCTAATGGATCTTATTCACCTCTTGGAATGTAACCTAAGACTATGAACTTGGATTAACCAACCATTCATTGATTTTAAGTAGATCAATCTGGCTCATCTCTTGGATGCCTTCTTGAGTATATTCCTTATTCTTTCTGGAGCTTTGTTGGTTCATTTCTATTTCGATCTTCCCCAAGGATTCTAAGATACTATTCCCTTCGAAATCAATCAAATTTTTATTTATTGAAGATAATTCCTCCAGACAAGCCTCTTTTACATCTCTAGCAAGTTTCCCGAGATTTGTTTCCTAGGATTTTAGGGCCATTTCTCCTCTTACTTATTTGGAATGAGAGAGAAGGGGAAGACCAGGGGTATTATCTCTTTGATTCCATATGAGAACTTATTGAAACTTAGACCGAGATGAGAAGGACTCTTTTTCCTTGACATAAATATCTTTTAGGGAAAGGTCTACTACCTGATAGCATTCCTGGATAACATCTATTTTTAGACAGATTTCTTGCTGGGCAACTTCCAGCCTCTCACTGACTTCTTATGCTTTTTTTTTTAAGGACGAAATGTCTATCGTTGTGTTCTCTGTTAGGGTCAGTCTGGCCTACAACTTCTCAATAAAGTTGTCACGCTGATTGATCATTCCTTTACTTTTCTGTGAACTCTGACAAAGCAACTCAAGGTTATCCTGTAACTTCTTAATTTCATGTTGATGACTAGACCTAATTTTCTCAAAGTCGTGGTTCATCCTACTTTTGACAGTCTCCTTTGTACTATATATCTCATTTTTCAATTTTTCTACCAAGAGACATTTCTATAGCAATTGTTAGGTTAAACTGTCTACTGACCATTGATTTGCAGTGGCAAAATCCCCTAGCGACCCTGCAACTTCTTTTTCAAACTCTGGACCATCATGGTCTTTCCCATCATACACCAATCTTTGCCTTTTAGTGATAAATCCATCCTTTTGGTGAGATTCTCTCTTCATGATAGCTTTTCGTTTCTTGCTAAAAAATAAATCTAAGGGAGGCATCTCTTCGGGAAAGATAGGAGTAAGATCACCTACAAAAGTGAGTTTGAAACTAGGATTTCTGAAGCTAGTCTGTAGAGGGGTTAATGATGTGATAGAAGAACTTATTTCGGTGGAAGGTTCTTGTCCTATTGTATTCAGGGTGCTAGTAGGAGTAGATGGTGTTGAATGAGGGACAACTTGTCCTGGATTCATGAAGGGTTCGAACATAGATAACACTTGTGGATCATTCAGTTTTGACAGTGACACTCTTATTTTGTGAAATAACACTTCTAGGCCTTTTGGGACTTCCTCATCTTTGTGATTAGCGAAGAAACTTGGCTCAGATCCTACAGGCCTAGATTCCTGTGAAGGAGGCGTGAGTATTGAATCTCCTTGCAATATCTTTGGTAAATTGTTTTGTCTATGTTTTTGAAAGATGAGGAAACTAGCTTGTTGGTTAGGGGGCATAGTATGGAATCTTCTTCGGACTTCCTCATAAGATATAACTCCCCTAAAAATTTCGTCATAAGAATAATTATCATGGATGTATCGCTTCATGTTAAACTGATCATGCTTCTTGAGTTCGATGTCAACTAATTTGACATCCTCCAGGGGTGCGGACTTGACTTCAGAGTGACCGAAATCTAATAATGTGAACATGCCAACTTGAATGGGGAAAGTTGGTCAAATATTTTCCTAAGCTTCATTCAACTCCTTGTTGATACCTCATGCTATTGTTTGGTATGCCACTTCTCTGTACACCAACCTATCGGGTAAAAACTGTGGGAGGGCATGAGGAGGAACCGAACAACCAAATACTATAATATAGGAGAAATTATCCTCAATGAACCAGTCTGCAAGCTTTCTTAAGTTCCCCATAATCCTTTTTGAAATATGGGGAAGTGGGTGACCATAAATAGCTATATGAATAGGCACTACAACGTTGTGACAAATTTTGTAAACAAATATTTGACATTCTCCTCCCATAATTTGGAGTGATAAAAATGAATTGGCTCATAACTGGCCAGGGTCCAACTCCATTTCATCAGGGGAAAAGGGGTCATGAAACAAATGACATCCATAACATATGCCGACATGTAAAAAGTGGCAAGATTCCCTTTTGATTTTGCTGATTTGTACTCAACAATTTCCTTGGCCAAATTATCGGATAGAATTTTGGCCTAATTGAAGGTATAACCATTGGCTACCTCGTTCATGATGGCTACCCACTCAACTGAGAAATGTGTAGGGTTCTTCTTCCTGAACAGGCGACAAAGAATCATGGCTACATACAACATATGAGCATCTAAAGATGTTGTGGTGTACATACCATGAGCGTCGACTTTGAATTTTTCCAAATGTCCCCACTAGGACTTGACTATATCATGACCATTTCTAGTGTATTGGGTGCATTCCTTTCTCTCAAATTATAGAAGAAATGAAAAATTGTAAGTGTATTTAGGGGTAGGGGAAATACTGTACAATAGTTGTAGGTGCTCTGGTCTGAAAGAGTCGACCATGATCTGCTGGTGGTTGATGACGCTCCTAGTTTGGATGTCGACATGTTCCAAAGCCAAACTTATCATATCATTATAGGGTATGATTCTTGGCTGCACAACAATCTTATGCAGTTTCAACTGTGCTACATGTCTAATATTAGTTGTAAAGGACTTGTCATCTTCTTCAGAATATTTTTCTGGATAGTTAATGATCTCATGCTCTAAGACATCAAAAACCTACGTCCAAGTTTTACTAGCATCCACAATTCATGGAGTTGTGTCTGATAGAACATCTGCGTTCGGATTTGAATCATCACCCGATGCATCAAGATTCTTTGCATATTTTCATGGCGGCATAATCCTCAAGGATTTTTTTTTATCTTACCTATGACAGGAGACCTCTATAATCTCTACATTGGATAAAAACTGCTAATTGCAAATGGTAAACATGACATTGAAATTCAAAGTGTTTTATTCAAAAGGTCTATTGATCTTCGTATAGATTTTCTGATGAAGAATTTATTAAACTTAATGGAATTCATTACCTGGTTATTTACAATCCTTATTTGAAATCATTAACCTTAATCAGTCATAAATGTCATTAATATTTCGACAGTTCACGTTCGGTAGTTTTGGATGTGACAGGGTGGAAATCTCCCAAAGTCTGAATTTGCGGAGGATTTAATCTCTGAGTAATCACTTTTTAATCTTAATTAATCATGTTTAAAACATGTATTAACTTTAAGTATTTTGGAAGTTCAGACTTTAGAATTTTTGAATATAGCACAAGAGAAATTTCTCGAAATCCGAAACTGCGAAGTAATTAATTAACTCTTAATAATGACTAATTAAAGTCGTTAGCCGTTTTATTAATTCCTTGAAAACCATTTTTGACTTTTGTAATCACTTTACTTCGACGCTTTGATGATCCGGGGATTGTGAAATCAAAAAATCCCGAAGAGTAATCTCCCAGAGTGACATGGCAGGGATGACGTCATTCTAATGATGTGTCAATAAAAAATAGGTGCCATGTGTCACTTCAAAACGTGTGAATCATCCAACGTAAATGTCAAAAATAAGTGCCACGTGTAAACTCAAGGAAAGATTTTTAAAACGACATGTGTCCTATCAATTGTGTCCATAAGTTCTTTAGGAAAAGTCATGAGTGGCTATCTTTGGGTTTTGGAGTTTCGAGATTTTTCGTTGTTTGGATTTGTTGGAATACCAGAAGTGCGGAGCTGTGAAGCAACCGTTAAAGGATTTCTCTTAAAACTCAGACGACTTCACAACTTCAGAGGTCATTAGGATCATTCGATCAAATCCGAGTTACTTATTGACGATAGATACCGTAAGCGCCTTATTAATAAATAACAACCCACATATTTATTTTGATTTTAAAAGGCCGCTTTCTAGGTTTTTTTTTCTTTTTTGGGTAAAATTTTATTTTTAAGAGGTAAAATACACAAATCTCAAAATCTCAAAATTATGCGTGTTCTAACAGCCTCGACATGTTTTCTTTTACTTCCCACACTAAAAATAGTTCTTTCAACCTCCTTATGATTTTTCTTTAGCATTCATCCTTTTAGATTTGTAATTTATATTTTTCTTTTGCAACATGGGTGTTTAGGAAGCAGGGTGATACGAGAGTTTCTTTGATATGCTAGTCTCAGTCAGTGATTTGTCCCTATGGGTCCAATATCACAAGTCACTGATGTATCTTAATTTTCAAATGTATTTGGGAGATGTCACAAGAATTACACAAAAGACATTTGTGGCTAGATTTCTTCTTGAATCTATAATTTAATTTAGCTGGATATGAGAGTGATCATGAAATGACATGTTATTTGCTAACAAATTCCTAAATATTCAATATTATTGATCCAGGGTTTATTATAGAAACATATATAAAAAAAAATCTTATTTTATATATAACCATTACTGTCATCTTTATGATCTCTGATAGTAGGTAATTAAATCACTAAGATATACATGAAGAGACACTCCCACAGGGAATCGTATAAAATTTTGTTAAACAGTCCCAAATTCCTATCTAAATATCAATGATTAATTTATGGTGATTGATAGAGACTTTATTTTGAAATAAATAGAGGAAAATAATAGATAACTTCTAAAGAAAAACCAGAAAAGGAAAACTTCAATCAAAACATAAACTACAAAAGGAAGATGTGAATTCCAAAAGAAGCCTTATATGTATGATACTGCATCACTTAATGTGATCAGGAGAAATATCTTTTCAGTAATTCTTGAATGATAGGGAGATCCTCCAAGCCTCTGTCCAATGTCTCATGTCTGAAATTTGTTGGTCCAATCTTTTCATAAATTTGGTATGGGCCTAGCCACAATTTTTGGTATTTAGTGTGTTTCCCTTTCATTGCATTGGATTCATCCCATTTGAGTACTAGATCCCCTACTTAAAAATATTTGTTACCTATTAAATTTTTGTCAAACCATATTTTAATAAATTCTTGATGTTGCATTAGGTTCTATTAAAATTTTTCCCCTTCTTCCTCTAACATAAGGAGCATATTTAGCCTTTGTTGAAAGACTAGACATTCTTCATCTTGGGAATACTGGGATAACCATAGGGAAGGAAGGAATGTGTGAGTGTGTAGGGTAGCTTATTTTCCATATACCAGAAAGAAAGGAGAATTTCCAAAAGAAGTCTTGGTCATCACTCTATTGGCCAACAAAGCATTGGTGAGGGCTAGATGCCAATTTATTTGATGTTCTATTATTGTTCTTTTAAGAATTTTAATCAGGTTTTTATTAATGGATTCTACTAGCCCATTTCCTCAAGGGAAATAATTTGTTGAATATTCAATTTTAATGTTATTTTCAAGTGCATATTTAGTACAATTCAAGGAAGATAAGTATTTAGCATTATAAAAAACTAACGATTCTGGGATACCAAATCTAGTTATAATAAAAGAATCAAGGAATGATATCACCTAGTTTTCATTGATCATTTTGAGAGGTATTGCTTCTGTCCACCCAGTGAAATAATCCGTCATAGTACGAATGTATTTGTGTAGCTGAGAAGAGTTGGCATTAATTTCCCCTATCATGTTTAGACCCTATTGTTGGAAAGGTCATTCAATGATAACATGTTGCAAAGGAAATGCAAGTTTCTTTTCTTTCCTAGATGACTTTTGGAATTCCTAACACTTTCTTTCATATGTGTGAGAATCCTTGAAAAGGGTAGGCAAATAATAACCAGTTTTGAGAATTTTGTGAGCAGAAGTGTCACCTCCAAAGTTTCCTCCTATTGGACCATCATGGAGTTCGGCTTTGAAACACCCAAATCCATAAAGTCCAAAGTGAATTTGGACCATTGATCCCAAGTCAACTTGAACAGTTGATCCTTGCAGTAGGTAAATATCACCCAGATATCAGATCGATCATCGGTCGATGATCAGCTTACTAGCGGGGGACGTAAACTTCTCGAGCGTTAATTTTTTCTAAGTGGTCCCACAATTGGAACCATGGTTTTGGAAGGATGCGTGGCATCTTGTGGTGGATTGCGGGCCCAAAGGCGTTCTGGATCCAAACCACCCTCAACAACTCCTGTAATCACATGCTTGAATGACATCGTATCACAACATCACCTCCATGTCACCTCCCCTTATCCCGCTCACTAATATCTCTCCTCTCTTGGAGCACTTGTCTTAGTTAACCCCCAGCTGATCTCTGTCGATGATGGCCCACCTCTCAAGCCAGGCATTTGTTGCCGAATCAAACCCCCTCGACCCATTCTACCTTTAGCGATTGTGCCAGGGGAGTTGAAAGTGGTGTTCCCATCAGGGCCCTACCTAATGTGGCAGATCCTCTAGAACTTAGACCTCCCCCTCTCTGGTATTCTTACCGCCCTAACTAACCCCCACATGAGTTCTCGGGGTTTGTTTTCAATACCTCCCCTCTTTCCTTTCTCCACATTTCTCCACTCACCTCCCAGCCTATCTACTCCTCCTCTCCCTACGTTCCACATGTATCCTTCACTACATGTCACCAACTCCATAATCTTGATATCTCCACCATATCCACACCTCCTCTCACTTTGACATCAGTCTTCACACGTCATCTGTCACCAACTCCATAATCTTGATATCTCCACCATATTCACACCTCCTCTCACTTTGACATCTGTCTTCACACGTCATCTACCCTTGCGTCCATTCATCTCGTCTACCGATTAGATGCTCACCTTCACATCTCCCCTCATGCCCGATGGGCTGAAAACCATTCCAGTGAAACTATTTCACAGGTACATATGGCATCTGATGGGGTCAATACAGAGTGCACTTGGCTTCCAAAAGCTCAGGCATAGACAGGGAGTTAAGTCTCAGTCACAGGTCTATGCAGATTAGTCTCAGAAACACTTCAACAAACCCTGCTCATGCAGTTGGTTATATCCAGTGGCCTCTAACAGCTCGTAGACATGCCGTCGTTCAACAAATATCTCTACTTTGTCACTCTGAGGCCTATTTTTGGCCACTCAGTTCCTCCAGAACATGCATTAGTTCTGTCATAGAGATAGTAGTAGTTTTATTTGTTTAAGTCCATCATTTTCCTAGATTAGATGCAAGAGTGGTCTTGTGTGTGTGATAAGAACCACTCTTGATTATTAATTCTAGTATATTAGTAAAGTTAATTATTTGATTTACGAACACTTCGCTAAATTTAGGACTCAGTCCCCTAAGGAAGAGAGCCTCTGCAACTCTTTTAAATAGTTAGTTTTTGGATATTGTAAGGGTCATATTTTTTTAGGAAAGAATAACAATACAATAGATTGGTTGGACCATTTTTATGCATGGATTAAATCTCTCTACCTGGTGAACATACTCTTGATGAAAGTGTTTCATTCAACTCTTCATGTGTTTTCATTCTTATCTTGAATACAATTTTTCGTTTGTGCAACGTACATTTCATTTCCTTTAAGCTATTGTACAACTTAGTTTTACTGATATGCAACCTTTCAAATAGCTAATGCTTTGGTGAAGATTTATTTTCTGCAAACTGTGGGATTTATTGTGTTTTGATACATGTTTGATGTCTTGAAATGATATTTTAAGTATTGAACTTATTGCAACAGATTATTCATTGAGTAGTTTGTTGTTTCTCTCTGTTTTCTATTATTTCACTGGTCTTTTATTAGTATGCCATCATCCAAGGAGGGACCTCATCCATATCATTCTTCCAACCCAACCTTTCCTTTGTCTTGATAGAATAACCCTTTGACCAACCAACAAAAGAGTTACAAGAATCAATCATTCTAAACTAATAGGTGGCCTAGATTTTCCCTTTAGAAGTCAGGTGCAGACCTTAGGACCAAAATCTTCTAGCACCGCTGCCATGGAATGGAGTAACGAAATATATTTACTTGGGAGAACAACAATTGATCATTTCTAACCTTTGATGGTGAACAAATATCAGACACCAACTGTAGAAATTTCAATACAATTAATGTATTTCCTGCAATTCTCCTGATCTAACAATTATATGCCACTGTTAAATACATAATTGCTTCTACTAATATTCTTGCGGAAATTTAAACCATGATCACAAAGTGAAATATCAAGAACACATAACACAAAAGTTTTACAGGGAAAACATAAAGCTAAAAACCCCACTATCATATATTATGTATATCATGGATCATGAATCAATCTCATACAAAACTCTAATCCAAGAGATCTCAGTACAATACAATCGGATCACACTGTCATACAAAACTCGACAAATACATGTGCCAATTCTGTCTCCAGATAGCCTGCCTCCTCTGCACAATCCCTGCAATTATAATTCTCACAATGAATCCGAATTACCTAGTTTTCACATGATCATGAGAATATCCACTGCATGTGTGATTTCATGAGTGCACTTCATTCAAATCAAAATTGATAGCCAAATTGTCCCTTTCACCTATTATCTCAACTGGGTCTCCACTAGATCTGACATGCATGTAGTTAACAATGGTAAATCTTCATTCACATGTGAGATCACTGATTGTGAATTAATTAATAATTAATTCAATGAACTCTCACTAGTGTAAGTTCAGTTACAACTAGTACAACTGGGCTTAACTCACTTAACTGAGTTAAACTACTTTAAAACTCATAACTACACTTATAATTTTGTCACAACTCCAACTCACTCAGTTATAAATGAGATAATAGATTAATATTTATTGTCCAATTTATTTAAGGGAAAAGTAAATTAGACACATGGTTCTTGTTGACTTTTCAACACTCCCTCTCAACAAGAAAGGGATTATCCTTCACCCCAATCCTGTCTCTATGATATTCGAATTTTCTCCTAGTGAGAGCCTTCATCAGAATGTCTACATCCTGATCTTCCATAGGAATGTATTGAAACAACATGATCTTCCTCTACACACAATATATGAGATGATGATATTGTATATCTATATGCTTAGATCTATCATGAAAACAAGAATTAATTGAGAGTTTAATGCAACTCTGATTATCACAATGAATCACTGTTTGATATAAATGAGAACCAAACAAACCAACCAAGATCTTTCTCATCCATATAGCCTCACATACATCTTGACTTGATGCCATGTATTCTGCTTCCACTAAACTAAGTTCCACGGATCTTTGTTTCCTGTTGTACCAAGAAACAACTGTAGATCCAATACTAAAGATCCCCCCTGATGTGCTCTTTCTGTCCATTGGGCTACCTGCCCAATCTGCATCCATGAAGCCATGCAACTTCACCTTATCCATCCGTCTGTACCATAATCCATACTCAGATGTGCCCTTCAAATATCTCAGGACATGCGTACCCACCTTCTAAAAGAGTTTGGTAGGCTTAACCATCTCTTGACCTAGCTGTTTAACCACATAGAAAATGTCTGGTCTCGTATTCACTAAATACATTAGCGAACCCACTAACTGTCGATAGACAGTAGCATCCACTACCTCTCTAGAAGTAGCATCCTCTTTCCTCCAATTTCCTGGAAGAGGAGTATCCAGGGGTTTGCAGTCCTCCATGTGAAACTTACGCAGTATCTCCCTTGCATACTTTCCTTGAGACATAAAAAGTTCACCATCTCGCTGCCATATTTCTAATCCAAGGAAATAATGAAGAAGGCCCAAATCCTTCATCTCAAACTCCTTTGCAAGGTCATCCTTGCATGAGTGTATCAGCTGCTCATCACCAATCAATATTAAATCATCAACATAAAGAACAATGATTAAGAGCTTACCCTCCACCAAAATTTGGTGTAGGTTTGCATTCGCTTCACTTTTGGTGAAGCCCAATCCGGTGAAATAGTTGTCTATCTGAGTGTACCAAGAATGGGGTGCTTGCTTCAGCCCATACAATTCTCTCTTGCGTTTGCACACATGCGAATCTCTGTCAAAGGTCTCAAAACCTTTTGGCTTTTCAGTTTACACTTCTTCCTCAATGATCCCATTGAGAAACATAGTTTTTACATCCATATGATGGATGCACTAGTCCATTTGTGATGAGAGTGCAAGGATGGATCTTATGGAAGAGTACCTTGCGACAGGTGCAAAGGTATCATCATAATCTATCCCCTCAATCTGTGAGAAGCCTCGGGCCACAAACTTGGCCTTTTATTTCTCCACACTCCCATCAACAACTTGCTTTACCTTGTACATCCATCTCCAACCTAACATTGATTTGTCGACCGGTCTTGGGACAATTTCCCATGCACTGTTTTTGACAATGGAGTCATACTCCTCTACCATAGCATCAACCCAAGTGGGATCGTGCACTACTTCCTGAAAGGAAGATGGTTCAGTCACAATACATTTGCTCATGAGAGCCATGTATCCATCAAATCGATCAGGAGACTGTCTCTGTCTGCGCTGTGAAGTAGGGGATCCTACATTTTGTGCAACATCTAGTCTCAATCTGTTAGCTTTCGTGGTGTGATTTCTGCCATTTCTGATGGATGGCTCTGCTTGAGTGGTTTCCCCACTCCATGAACCTCCTCATGTGGCTTATCCACATCTTGAGACTCATCTTTGGGAACCAATAGTTCCTCTTCTGCATGCAAGTCTATCTCCCTCTCAAGAGACAACCACATGGCTTTCCCCTCATCGAATTTTATATCCCGTCTCATAACAGTCATATTATTGTTAGGCAAATACACACAATAATTATGGGGTGTTTCTATGTACCCCAAAATATCCCAACTTCAACAGTCGGTTCCAGCTTCTTCCTGGAATCCTTGGTCACATGCACATAAACAGATGAGCCAAATGTTTTAAAATGAGAAACATCAGGTTTCTTACCAGTGAAAAATTCTTCAGGTGTACTCATGCCAAGTACTCTATGAGGAAAATGATTTTTCACATAAACCGTAGTATTGCATGCTTCTGCCCACAAATGCATTGGTAGGCCCTGATCATGGAACATCACTCGTGCTGCACCCACGATCGTTCTGTTCTTTCTCTCAGCGACCCTATTTTGTTGTGTGTTATGAGGCGCTATGAGTTCTCTTTGAATTATTTCTTTGCTGCAAAAGTCTTTGAATTCATTAGAGATGTATTCTCCACCATTATCGCTCCTTAGAGATTTCACTTTCTTCCTCGACTCTTTCTCCAGCAATGCTTTAAACTCACAAAACTTTGAGAATGTTTGATCCTTCTTCTGCATGAAGAATATCCAGCATTTACGAGAAAAGTCATTAACAAAAATGTTTTGTTGTTGAAGAAACCAAGAATGGTCCACATACATCTGTGTGAACTCTCTCTAGGATTACCGAAGCACGATTCTCCTTTTCATGAAAGGTGGACTTTACATACTTCCCTAGGGTGCACCCTTTGCACTGATCTAACTGAGCAAGTGTTCCCATTGGAAGTCCAGTAGATATTTGTTGCATGATCTTCAAGGTTCCATGATGAAGATGGCCCAATCGCCGGTGCCATAATTCACCCTCATCCTGACTCACCACTTTTTCTGCCTTGCCCACCATGGCACCGAAGCTATCTACCTCCAGCATGTAGAGATTCTTAAATCGAATCCCTATATTCTTGACTTGACCCATTGCTTTATGTCGCAGGTAGGCTTTTCCACTGCTGAAAGTAACATCATAGCCTTTTTCCTCCAACATTGTGACTGAGACTAGGTTTTTCTTCAGACTTGGAACATGCATAACATTTTTCAATTGAAATGGTTTACCTGACTCCCTCTGAAAGGTAATGGTACCAATACCAATTGTACTGTATCGTCCATCATCACCCATATCTATATGCATTCTTAGATCTTTCTCCTCCAAGTCATTGAAAGACTCTTTATCTCCTGTCATGTGGTAGGAAGCACCACTATCCAAATACCACACCGATCTCGATGC
>SNQJ01S0112048.1:22551-41143 GCA_010110895.2 Picea sitchensis
CAGACATAAGATTAGACAATTTAATCCCATGTTAATGTCCATAATTAAGAAAGAGATAAAAATAATGTTGGATGCCAAGATTATTGTACCATTAAGGTATTCAAACTGGGTGGCCAACTTAGTACATGTAAGTAAGAAGAGTGGGGAGATACACTTGTGTGTTGATTTAAGAAATCTAAACAAGTGCTCTTTGAAGGACAATTACCCCCTCCCCAATATGGATCATATTTTACAGAGGGTGGTAGGTGCACACATAATTTCCTTGTTGGATGGATACTCTGGTTATAATCAGATAGCAGTTTGTGAGGAAGATAAAGAAAAGAAAACATTCACCGCCCCATGGGGAATATTCATGTATGACAAGATACCCTTTGGGCTTATGAACACATGGGCCACTTTTCAGAGGGCCATGGACATAGCTTTTGTGGGAGAGAAAGACAAATTTATGGTCATATACCGAGATGGAATTACCATTTTTTCCAAGTCCGATGAGGAACATTTGCAGCATTTGGAGTAGGTTTTCAAGAAATGCAGGATGTATGGGATATCTCTCAGTCCTAGGAAGTCTCACTTTTCCATTCTAAAAGGAAAGCTCCTGGGCCACATAATATCAGCCAGAGGCATAAAAATTAATCCAAAGAGGGTTTGTGCCATTCAACAAATTGAGATTCCCATAAATAAAAAGGTTGTCCAGTATTTTATTGGTAAGATAAACTCCCTCAGACGCTTTGTGCCGAATTTTTCTGAAATTCTGAAGCCTATTACTAACATGTTGATGAAATATTATGTGATAAAATGGTCTTTGGAGGAGAAATCATCTTTCCAAAAAATCAAGCAAACTTTAGTTGAAGCACCTGTATTGGCCAACCCTGACTATACCAAAGATTTATTCATCTTTGCCTTTTCCTCAGATGAAACAACTGTTGTTGTACTGCTGCAGAAAAACAAAGAAGGGCACGAGCAACCCATATCCTTTTTTAGCAAATCCCTCCGAGATGCTGAGATCAAGTATGATATATTAGAGAAACGGGATTATGCAATGGTCAAAGAACTCAAGGCCTTCAGGGTTTATGTGCTACAATCTAGCATAATGACCTTTGTTCCTAGCAGTAGTGTTAAAGAGATTATGGTCCAGCTAGATAGAGAGGGGAAAAGAGGAAGATGGATTGTCAAACTATTCGGGTATGAATTGCACATAAATCCCACCAAGATGATCAAGGGGCAAGGACTGGCCAAATTTCTATTAGAATCAAACTACAAGGTGCTAGAATTGCATTAAATCTTCACCCAATCAGATGCACCTATCATATAACCTAGACAAGACAACTTACAGGTATTTGAAACCTACTCCTCTTCACCTTGGTATAAAAACATCATCTATTTTCTGCAGCATTTCGAATGACCCCCCATATGTGAAGAAGGCGAAGGCCAGGTCTCTCAAATTGAAAGCTATCAAATTATACATCTCAAACCAGAACCTGTATTGGAGAGATCCTGTTGGCATCCTGTTAAGATGCCTTGATGAAAATGAAGCTAAACAAGTCATGACAGAGATGCACAGGAGAGCGTGCAGTGGTCACCAACACTGGAATCCCACAATGCTCAAGATCCTGAGGGAAGGATATTGTTGGCCCACCCTTTTCTCTGATGTCTGTTCCATTGTTAGAGCATGCAATGAATGCCATATGTTTGAAGGGAAGCATAAGTTACTATCACTACCCTTGAAACCTATCAATGCTAGTAGTATGTTTCATCAATGGGGGTTAGAATTCATAGGAGAAATAAATCCACCCTCTAGTGGAAAAAACAAGTGGATCCTCATTGCCACCGACTACTTCCCCAAATGGATTGAGGTTGTGCCCACTAGGAATGCCACTGACAAGGTAATCATGAATTTCCTGGAAACTAATATTTTTTCTAGATTTGGTTGCCCCAGTAAGATGGTGACAGAAAATGCCCAAGAATTAAAGTCCAATGCCATGATTGAATTCTGTGGTAGTCACAACATTTCCTTGACACATTCCACACCCTATTACCCTCAGGAAAATGGCCTGGCAGAATCATCAAACAAGACTCTCATCAGGATCATTAAAAATTTGTTGACTGAAAGCAAGAAATCCTAGGACTCTAAACTCAAATATGCCTTATGGGCTGACATGATCAACACTAATAAGTCTCTAGGAACCTCACCATTCGAGCTTGTTTATGGCATAGACGTTGTTTTTCCTACTCAACTCGGTATACCAGTCCTAAAATTCTTGCAGGAGGATATTGAGGATCCCAATGATATCCAATGGAGGATCTTCCAGATTATAGAACTTCAACAGAGAAGGCAGGAACTTGATTAGAGAAAAAAGGCATACCAGAGCAAGATCAAATCATCCTTTGATAAGAAAACCAAGAAGGAGAATTTTCAAGAAGGTGATGTGGTTTTGAGGTGGGATGCCAGAAGGGATGACAAGTCCAAGCATGGTAAATTCGATAACCTCTGGTTTGGCCCTTTTAAGGTGGTTGAAGTTATGAACAACAACACATTCATCCTGCACAATCTGGACGATATAGGGATCTTTGGAGGCCTAGTAAATGGGCGCTTCCTGAAACACTATTTTTTTTGAGGATGGGGGGAGGCCCCTCTTGTACCATAGACACTCCTTTTTATTATTTCTTTTGATTAGTTAGTTGTGTGAATAAAGACTCCATATCCTAATAAGGCACTAGGGTGAATTTTCAGATTTTAATTCAATAAAATGCATGGCTGAAAGACAGTAACAGATACGTAGGACTGACAAATAGAAATGAGGGTAAGTGATGAAAGGTAAGAGAAGTTATCTAATATCAAGGCACCGATCTACAGTTCTTATCACCTCACAAGGATGATATATCCCCAATTGGAGCCAATGTTCTAACCTAGGTCACCATCCCTACCTCTCCTCTCTTTTTCCCTATACCTTCATTAATTTTTCCTCTAATGGTTGGTTAAGTCATTTCCATTACTAAGTGACTTGGTTCTTATTCATTTCTTTGGTTTGAATCTTTGTGTAGCGTTTATTCTGTTTTTCTTGAGTAAAGGATGAACATAATGTTGGATCTGGTTCAATTTACTTGTCATCATATTTTCCATTGATCCAACTCACCACAGGTCGACAAAGCCTTTTATATACATAGGAAACACCGATGGACAAACACAACCATTCAAAATGGTCATTTTCGGGCCAAGATTGCTGAAATGAACAGGGAAAATTTCAATGGTAAAGATCCACCAAGAAAATCATATCAATGGATGTCACCCATTCAGGGGTACAAAATCATGTGGAGTTTAACACCAATAGTCATCCAAAGACCGAATTCGAGAGTAAATCTAGGCCATCCATTAGAGGGGACGCGTGGCAATAGATATTTCACTTAAGAGATTTTCCCTCGGAGATTTTCATGCTTCATATTTGAAACTTCTGAAACTTGGACTTCTAAAGAGAATCTAGAACATTAATCCATCATGACACATGGCGATATATCATTCCGCCCGAGGAGATTTTCTTCCAGGATATTTTCATGTTTCACATTTGACACTTTCGAGCTTCGAAAGTCAGAGGTAGATCTAAACCGATAATCCCAAGTCCATGAGAACCGTCCCGATCCTTGTAGTAGGTAAAATCACGAATCGCCGTCGTCATTAGATCGGCGATCACACCACTTGTATGGATGTAAAGCTGCTTTGAGCGTTAATTTTCCTAAGCGGTTTCGCAATTGGAACCATGGTATTTTTGGAAGGATAAATGGCAGCCTGTGGTGGATTCTTGATTTAAAATGCGGTATGGATCAAGCCACCCTCAGCAGAGATCCACTTAATCATGTTCTTGATTGACATCCAGATCATCCCGTCACCTCCACATCACCTCCCCTCATCCCACTCACTACTCTCTCTCCTCTCACCACGACCTTGTTCTCCATTAACCCCCATCTTTGATCTCCATCCCGGTGGTGGCCCACCTCTCTCAGATCATGGTCCTTTTAAGCGGCTCGAACCCCACGACCATTCTACCTTTAACAATGGGGGGTTTAGAGAGTGAATTTTACCATTCTTTGGCCCTACCTAACATGGCTTATCCTCAAGAAATCAGACCCCCCATCTCTAATATGCTTCGCGCCTACCCACGCTAATCCAAGTTCCTCTTGGGTTGTTTTTCAATACCATTCGTCTCACCTTTCACCACCTATTTTTCACTCACTTCCCAACCTATCTGCTCCTCCTCTCCCTATGCACCACTTGTATCCTTCACTACACGTCACCAACTCCATATTCTCGATACCTCCACTTTATTCACACCTCCTCTTACTTTGACATCTGTCTTCACACTTCATCTTCCCTCGTGTCCATTCATCCCATCTACCAATTGGACGCTCGCCTCCATGTCTCCCCTCATGCTCGATGGGTTGAAAACCATTCCAACAAAGCTATTTCACAGGCACAGATGGCATCTGACGAGGTCAATACAGAGTGCGCTTGGCTTCCCAAAGCTTAGGCATAGACAGAGAGTTAATTCTCAGTCACAGGTCTACGCAGATTAGTCTTAGAAACACTTCAACAAACTCTTCTCATGCAATTGGTTATCTCCAGTGGCCTCCAACAACTCATAGACATGTCGTTGTTCAACACAGGGCTCTGCTCTATCACTCTGAGGCATATCTTTGGCCAACTCAATTCCTCTAGCACATGAATTAGTTATGTCGTAGAGATAGTGGTAGTTTTATTTGTTTAAGTCCAAAATTTTCCTAGATTAGATGCAAGTGTGGTCTTACAGTGTGTGATAAGAACCACTCTTCTTGATTAAGTCCGATTATCTTAGTAAAGTTAATTATTTTATTTATGAACAATTCCCTAAATTTAGGACTCAATCCCCTAAGGAAGAGAGCCTCTACAACTCTTTTAAATAGTTAGTTTTTGGATATTGTAAGGGTCATATTTTTTTGAGGAAAGAATAGAAATACAAGCCGTTGGTTGGACCCATTTATGCATGGATTAAGTATCTCTCTACCTGGTGACATACTCTTGATGACAATGTTTTGGTTCAACTCTTCATGTGTTTTCATTTCTTAGCATCTTGAATACAATTTTGATTTGTGCAGCGATACATTTCATTTCCTTTTGGCTATTGTACGACTTATTTTTATTGATATGCAGCCTGTCAAACAACTAATTCTTTGGTGAATATTTTTTTTTCACCTGGCAGGGAGTTATTATGTTTTGATACATGTTTGTTGTCTTGAAATGATATTTTAAGTATTGAACTATGCATTAAATTATTCATTGGTAGTTTGTTGTTTCCCTCTATTTTCTATTATTTCACCAGTCTATCATTAGTGTACCATGTCCCGACCAGGAGGGCCCTCATCCATATCGTTCTTCAAACCCAACCTTTCATTTGTCTTGATAGAATAACCCTCGACCAACCAACAAGAGTTAAAAAGAAATCATTCTACACTGCTGATAGGTGGCCTAGCTTTGCCCTTTAAAAGTCAGGTGCATACCTTAGGACCAATAGTAACCTTGAATAAAGCATAATGTCTGATGTCCACACATCTCCTGCGGGTCTTGGTTACCGAGTAAATGAAGAGAGAAAACTTACTTAAAAATTACCGATGAAATCACGATTCACGGTAGTTGTTCTATAAATTGAAATCAAACATTTATCAAGGAAATTCTTAAGGAAATGTTGAGATATGGAAAAAGCAGAAGAAACACATAGCTTAAAACTCAACAAGATGGAATGCAGTATTTGCACTTGTGTACTCAATAAGAAGGTTTTCTCTTTACATTTTGGAAAGAAGCAACCTTATCATCTAATATATAATCAGTTGGGTAAATAAATAAACCAAATCGATAAAATCTTCAACATGATCTGTGCCAAACAATTCTTCTCTCAGGTGATCTGGTGCCAATTGTGTCATTAGTCTGGTGCTCTGGTGTTGTTCTGATTCTATGGTGTTGTCAGGAATCTCTAGTTTTAAAGAGGGTTTTACCACACAGTAGCATTTGGATGGCATCGACTTTCATGAAAAGATCTTGTTGGGCCATTTATAGCTTCTCGTTTACCTCTAGTGTTTGAGTCTAAAAATATGATATCTCTATTGATGTACCTTCAGTAAAGTCTAACCTGGCTCTCAATTGATTTATTAACTCTTCTTGTTGAGTGACCAATCCTTTGTTGGCTTGTGAATTCTAATGGAGCTCTTCAAGGTTGACTTGCAGCCGTTGAATTTGATGCATGTCATAAGCTCTGACTTGTTCAAAATCTTGGTTCATCTTATTATTCACATTATATTCCATGGTAATTATTTGATCTTGTAGTTTCCCTACCAATAGGTCTCTCTATTTTAGTTGCTCAACCAAATTTTTCTACAGAAAATTGATTAGCAGTGGTAAAAGCTCCCAATGAGCCTGCGACTTCCTTGGAAAAATATGTATCATATTGGTTCTATCCATCGTACACCATCCTTTTTCCTTTTGACTATCCCTCCATATTTCTGATGTGTTTCACGTTTGACGATGGATCTCCTTTTCTTTCTAAAGAAGAAATCAGAAGGAGGCATCTCCGGGTGAGAATTGAGGTGAGATCACTTATAAATAAGATTTGAACTAGGATTTCCAAAACTATATTGTAAAGGTGTTAATGAAGTAATAGGAGAACCCATCTCCATAGATGGTTGCTTCTAAGTAGTATTGGCAGAATATGTAGTTGAATTGTAGAAAATTTGTATCCTACCCTTTCTTTAGAAAATCTTGAGATGATCGCTGTGAGGGGCCTAGCAGGATTTGATAATGAAACTTCCACTTCTGCATTAAAACCTCCCGGTGCTCTTTGGGTTTCCTCCGGTATCTGTTTTCCATAGCTCCACGGTTCGAAACCTAGAATGCTTGTTTTCTTGTGTAGGTTAAGTGGCTACTGATTATTCTTGTAGTACTTTCGGCAAGCTATTTTGTTTGTGTCTTTGAAAACTAAAGAAACTGGCATGTTGATCTGAGGACAAAGCTTGGAATCTGTTCAACACTTCCTTATAGGACCTAACCCCACGATAACTTCATCATGGGGAGTTTTCATGCTATATCTCTTCATGTTGTATTGTGCTAGGTGATTTTCCACAATTTTGTAAGGGTTGTGCCTCTTAAACGCGATGTCAACCAACTTGACATTCTCCAATACAGCATCCCACTTTGGAGTGACTTAATTCTAACAGTGAAAACATACCAAATTGGAGAGGAAGGTAGGCCATACCTTTTAGAGCCGCTTCGACTCCTTGTTGATCGCCACATTCGCATTTGATGAGCTACTTCTCGGCTTTCATACTAGCGGTTGGTAAAATATCGGAGAGCGTGGGGAGGACTGACTTGTCGAAAACCACGATGTAGAGAAGTTTCTTGATGAACAATGCCTTTATTTTTCGATTCCCATGATTCTGTCTGAAATTAGAGGGGGTGGACAACCATATAAATCTATATGAATGAGCACTACTACATGGTGGCAGATTTTGTAGAATAAATATTTGTATATACCACAGTTTGGAATGGTAAAAGTGTATAGGTTCTACACAGATTGGGGTCCAACTCCAATTCATTGAATTAGGAAAGGGGTTATGAAGTATATGGAATCCATAATGTATGCATACATGTAGAAAGGGGAAGGTTTCCCTTTGGAATTTTCTAATTGGTTTTCTGTGATTTCCTTATCCAGGTTGTCTGATAACATATTTTCCTAGTTGAAAGAGTATCCCTTGGACACCTCGTGCATAATTGGCACCATGCAACCGGTAAATGGGTGGGACTTTTCTTCCCAAATAGCCTATGGATAATAATAGCTACATAAATCATATGAGTATCCAACGATGCTATGTTGTAAACTCCATGAGCTTCGGCTCTGAATTTTCAGTGCCCCTACCAAGACTTGATTGTATCGAGATAACTTTTGTCATATTGTACATACACTCTTGTTACTCAAACTCCAACATGAATGCAACATTGAAACTATATTTAAAATTGGGGGATAGCATACATTACTTGTATGTGTTCTGGTTGGAAATACCCAATAACCACCTTTTGAGAGTTGAAAATGCTCATGTTTTGAGATAATACGATGTTTTCTAGGGCCTAGCCTATCATGTTGTTATACGACATGAGTCTTGGCCACAAAAATATTTTGTGTATCTTTGATTGAGCTATATCCATGAGTTTAGTTGCGTGAGTTCCATTCACTTCATCACCAGAATATTCTGGGCATTTTATAAGCTCATGTTCCGTCTGGAACACACATTGTCCAAAGATTTCCACCCAGGTAATATGGCTTGTGGTGTGGTATCTGATAAAATGTCTACATTTAGATTTACACCTTCACCAACTGCTTTAATCATCTTCCATGGTTCCATGATATCGATCAAATGGGAATGGTGTTACCTGTTACAGGGGAATGTGTGATCTTCTTAGTTGGATAAAACTTATTATTCTGCGAAGATGAAAATAGAATTCAAATCAAGTATTCTTATTCACCTTAGGTGCATTGATTTGAGTATACCTTTACTGATGGAAAATTTATTAACCTTAATGAGAAAGTATATTTGGTGATCCACAATCCATGCTAAAAATCATTACCGTTGATTTATCATAAAGTACATTAATATTGATTGGTTGGCGTGTACAGTTTTGGATGAAATAGATTTGAAATTTCCTGAATCGCGAATCCTCAAAAGGTTAATTATGAGATAAACCCTCTTAAAATATTAATTAATCACATTTAACTTCTAGTTCTTCGGGTACTCAAACGTTGGGGTTTTTAAATGTAGCTTGAAAAGAAATTCGAAACCGAAGCGAAATGATTAATTAATTAATCATATTCAAGTTCAAGTGTTTCAGAAGTTTAGACTTGAGAGATTTTAGGATATGATGAATGGTGCTTGTCCCGAACTCTGAAGCATGAAGTCATTAATTATATTTTGACCATGATTAACTTAATTAGTGGGATTTAATATCTTGATTGTTTTAATGCTTCGTGGATTTTTGAGTTAGCTCTTTGTTATATTTTCAAAAGGCCATTTCATGTAGTGACATGTCGAAGATGATGTCATTCTAGATGAAGTGTCGAGACTAGAGGGTGACATGTGTTACTTCGAATCGTATGAATCATGAGATGAAAATGTCAGAAATGGATGCCATGTGTCAACCTAGGGAAGACTTCGAGGAAAGATACATGTGTACTATGACTCGTGTCCTTTGAAGGTTTATTATAAAGTGATAATGGACACTTTTGGGTTCAGGACTTTAATCGTGAAGAACTATCGAAACGCTCAAAGCACGAAGCTCCAGGCGACATTTAGTGGTTGACTCTTTAAAAATCGAGGCTGACTTCAAAACTACGGGAAAAGGATGGATTCGATCAAACGAGGAGTAACTTCATCAGCAGCCGGATATCATGCGTGCCTTATGACCCGAAATAAATTTGACTTAAACTTTGAAAGTTTGATTCCCGGAGTTGCCACTTTGGGGAAGTAAGAAGGCTGAAAGTAAAGCTCAAGTTTAGGATTATATTTATATTTTCCAACATAGGCTCCATCTAGGGATCCACGTTCCTGCGAGGTGTGGAAGAGCAGTAGACCAAGTGCCTTTATTGGGTAAATGGATTCATCATTGTATACGGGAAACACCTTTGGAAAAATCATACAAAGAAAAATTGGACTTCAGCCAAGTCTGAGAAAACTTTCAAAACACAATCAATTATTGATCTCAAGTTAGGCTATTAAAAGTTTCCTTTTCTTGAAACTGAGTTTGGATTTTCTTAATATAATCAAAATAACTTTAACTAGAATAATAGACTTTGGTCGATTTCGTTCACATAAAGGTTAAATATATTTTCTGATTTAGTTAGGGAATTCCTTGTCGGTTTAGAATGTAAATATTACCGGGAAGAGAACTAGATACTAGAGTATGTTTATACATGTATGACAACCTTACATATATCATAGATATTTCTTCATTCCCAATGAGCACATTTGGTACCTCGATTGAAGTTATCTATTATCCCATTGAATTTATTTTCACCACTTCAATTAGCATTTTAGCATTTTATTGAGATGAGGGAAATCATTACATGAATTTCCTTTCATCATATCTTTTAAGGACAAAATGAGATTGTCGATTTATAATTTCCTTTCTGCATTTGTCTTGGACCAGATGGGGCAATCATTTATGAATTTCCTTTCACCATCGTCTTATAGTTTTTATAATTTTTGAAGTGGTGGAAATCAATTTGTATGTATCATTCAAGGGATGATATCTTCTTAATATTTTGACAATGAAGGTCTGCCAACAATTTTTTATTATAATCTGAACTAAATATCTCTCGATCTTCAATACATTATGTCCAAGATTTTATAGGGAATTTTTATTTTCGAGTTAGAGAGAATTAATCTGTTGGAAATCTGTTAGAAAAGATAAAGTTATCAAGATTAGCTTAGACATACTTTCTCTCAGTTAAAAACAAAGGAACCATAAAGGTTTTCGCCCTAATCTTGTTTTGAGGATATGCTTTTAAGCTTTCTGAGTCAAGGAAATATTCTTTATTTCTATGAAGACTTAAGGACAAGTAGTGAAAATCAAAATAGAATAAAAGATCGAAGATAGGAAAAATGAAATAGAACAAGGACTCAGAGGGTTTGACACAAAAGAATCTCACTTCCACATAAGTTCACTTCTCGATTATCAAGATTCTCTTTTTCATGCCCATTTTTTATTCTTATTTTCTTTTCTTTTTATTTCATTTTTGTTTTATTTTCAATTGATTCAGGAGTCTATAGATTTATACTTTTAGATCTTTGATCGAGGATGATTATATTACATGGGTAGGAACTTATATTCGATGAATTTCTTTAGAATTTTATCTTGAACAATAAGTCTAGAAGTTCATACCTCGAATTTCATTTACATTTTCAATCAAACCAATTATAAATTCATCACCTGTTTTGAGAGAAAATGAATGTTTTGTGAGCATTGGTTTACGATACCTCCATTTCTCATCGATGATAAGTGATACGCATGTGGTACAAAAGAAAAAATGAGAAAATTTGTTAGAATAGAAATGATATCTTTGATAGGATATTTTTATATTTTGATTTTTATGATATCGAATAAAACTTGGTTTATTTACAAAAAAGAAGTAAAATTTAGATAATCTACGAAGGAAAATAAAATTGAAAATTAAAACAAGAAACCAAAACGGTATATACAATGGTAATGTGAAACATGATTATTACATAAAATATTTTAGATAGCCAGGTTGGTAAGAGGCGTTAAAATTTTTTTCGTCGAGATTTTCTAGTAGGAAAGAATTATTTACCTATGTAGCTACAATATTGAATGGTCCGAACCAGAGATGATTGAATTTTCCATGTTTTCCAGCGTCTTTTTTTCTAGCTTCCCATTTTAAAACTAGATCACCGGGAAGAAACTCCCCATCTTTTGATTTTTTATTGAAAAGGGATTTCATATTATCTTGTTACTTTTGGAGTTTGTCATCTACTTGTATGTTTTGATGGAATTTGATTATTTGGTTTATCCTCCTCATTGCTTCATTTGTCTCTTCATTTCGTCTTTTCCACAACTTCATCAAAGGGAGAGAGAGAGATTGATAGGAAGGACAACATCGGTACAATAAACCATTTGGAAAGGGGACATACATATTGATTTATTACTTTTTGTTTGGTTTGCCCATAAGAGTGGTTTAGGTGAATGTTGGCGCAGGAGGCAAAACAAGGTTCAACTCAAAAGCACCAACAATACACAACTACTAGCTCTTTTTGGAAACACACCTGCTTGAAGAAGATGTAGTCTCACTCGAAGTATCTATGAGGGAGTTGCAGGAAATATATGTCTACAACCAAAGGGAATACCAAGTGGATCCAATACAATAATAATACAACATTTATATATCACTACTAGCTCATATCTACCCCACACAACTATCTATCATATCTAACATAGTAATGCAATGGAAGTATATCAAATGGCCAAAGGAATAGAGGAAAGAAATCACACACAACCTACGATATCATTGGTTCACCCTCTCTCCCCAGGGCTATGTACAAAAGCATTGCTTTATAATATATTAAGATGAAGCATCACCCGATTGTTATCGTGCTCTTAGCTAGCGAGATCTTCTTTCTTCCACCTCTATCTCCATCCCTACTTCCAATTTGCCGGGGTTGATCTTCACAACCAGTTGAAGATATTACAATACCAGAAGGCTCACTTAGCACTTCTCTCTCACACAACAATAATCACTCATGCCAATAAAAAAGATAGAACTCACAATACCACCACCACCACCACCAACAACCCATCCCAGGTCGCCTAGACCTCTACTTATACATTACAATATCTCACTAAAGCCTTGGTAGAGACCTAGGTGTTCAAATCCCTAGATACCAAAACCTAGGTGTCTAAAACCCTCGCGCCAACTTGGCCCGTTTTTAGGGCTTCTCGACTGTCTTTCCTTCCTTCATGGTGCTCAAAGGCATCCAGCGGTGGATTTTACGCTTGTTGAGTTGTCCATGATCTATCTTCCTTAGCGGATGCAATGTAATCCTCGATCTCCTCGTCCAACGGTTTTCTTTCTCTTACTTCACACCATCTTTTCTTCTCTTCTTCTCACTTCAACCCAATATCCCTCACTACATGCTTCCACCTTGAGTTCACATTTTTCCTTTCTTCCTTGATGCCGGCAGCGCTACCCACTTAACCAAGAGACCCAGCGGGCCCCAACACTCACTGTGACTTCGTCAGGAACTTCACTGTATCTGATCCTTACATTTGTGCTTCAACTTTGGAAGCGAGGCGTGTTCTGCTTCGAATCTGATCCTCCCTTCCTTTCTTGTGGAGCTATGTGTATTTTTCTATGCGGTACCCAGTTTCAATTGCACACAGGTACCCTGAACCCTTTTCTTGAGAGCTTCTGAGGCGGTTAGTTTGTCATATTATAATTTCAACCAACTCCCATTCACTATCCCTCCTTCCATTTCTCCATTCAAAGTCTTCAAGCCCGTGACTCCTCCTTCCGTAACATAGGTGACCTCATATGACCCAAGCCAATGTATTACGAACTTTCCTAGATGCTTCATGGACTTACTATCTGTAATACCAAAATCACCTTGCTTAAATGCATTCTTTTTTATGTGTTTTTCATGGTAGGCCTTCTCTCTTTCTTCTGAACCTGCTTTGGTGAGAAATCACTTGCAATAAATCTATCATATTCGGTTCGACTGAATTGCACAAGCCTCTTACTGTACAGTGTCATCCATATGCATAGGGATACAATTCTTAGGCCCAGGAACCAAATATTCCATGGGTAAAAATACTTCTAGACCATAGACCAATTTGAAGGTGATTACGCATGGTGGGAGTTCTTGCAAAGTGGTTCTATAGGCCCATATCTTTTTGGTACTCTCAAATCCTAGTCATCATTGTTCACACTTGCATATCTTCATCGTGTTGTCTCCAAGATTTTATTAGATAGCTTCAACTATCCTATTTTATTGTGGATGATAGGGTGTGCTCTTTTGACGGTGAACTGGAATTCTAGAGTCAAGGCTTCAACTCTCTTACTGATGAAATGTGTGCCTTGATCGCACTCATAAGGATTTTTGGGTATCCAAACCTAGTTATGTTGTCATCAAATATAAAGCACAGCGGTTGTGGTTACACTACAATCCTTAACTACTCTTTCTTCTTCCCCATATGGTGGATACTGGATCACAATGATTATATATATAAGCTCTTGATGCGCTTCCCACAGTGGAGGGTTAGTAGGCCCCATGAAGTCAATGGCCCATTCTCAAATGCTTGTAAAGTTATATGTGGTGCTAGAGATTTCATCTCTTACGGATGGTTTCCCAACTCTTTGACATGTATCACAAGCTTTGTAATAATCCTTAACATCTGTGTAGGCCGCAAGGCGGAGTCCTATGTCTTATGTGTTGTTCTTTTCCCTTTGTAGTGTCCTCCTCTGATGCCTTCATGTGTACAGCGGATCAATGGTATCTCTTCTTCATAACACACCTTCTCAATATCTCATTGTCCAACTATAAGTGAAAAGTATACAACAAACACTACCAATTGTTTCTTCTGAATAAATGTATAGTCACTAGGTACCATTCCTTTTGGCGGGGAGGCCCGGACTATCTGTGAAGTGATCATTGAATTTCCTGATGGCCAACAATTTTTTCATCTGGTAGTGTATCCTCTAAGATAGTAGGCTCTTCTCCATGTTCCAACCTCGACAAGTGGTCGGGCCCTTTGTTCATTCATCTGGCTCAACCATGATCTCAAAATCATATTCTGAAATAGCAGAAGCCACATATTCTTCCCCAACTAGTTGTTGACTAAGTATTCTGACATAGTGTGATCGGTAAGCATTTTAAAGTGTCCTCCCAACAAGTAGTGAATTGGAACTTCTTGGCCATACACCAGGGCTAATCCTTCTCTCTCAGTGTTGGTGTAATTAATCTTAGTTGTTGATAGCTGCGCTGTAAAGGCCCCAATGGTTGATGGGGTGTCTCGGTCTTTGGTTGTGCTAACATAATTCCTAATGCAATGGAATATGCATCAGGCATACATGAAATGCCTTACTCCAATGCAGGAAAACGGAATAGGTCATTAACCATTTTACGTTTTTAGTGTGTCGAAGTTCTGCTGGCATTCTTCCAATCTGGGAAAACCAGAATAGGTGCAGTAACCATTTTCTGTTTTAGTGTGTCAAAACTCTGCTGGCATTCTTCTGTCCAATGAAAATGATAGTGTTTCTTCAAAATCTTCTCCATGGGTGTTTTAATATGAGCATAGCCCTTAATGAAATTCCTGTAGTATCCAATGTGTCCTAGCATAGTGTGCAACTATTTGAATGAAGCAGGAGGGGCTAGATAGATTATAATGGAAATCTTGGATGGGTTTACCAACAATCCTTGCTTACACACAATATGACCTAGCAACACTCCGAAAGGTGAAAAGAAGATGCACTTCTTTAGGTTTAAGGCATTCTGACTCTACCTGCACTTATCCAACATTAGTCTTAAACATTCAATATGATTATGAAAAATGGTGAAAATAGTCCAATCATCAAAATATGCTTCCAGGAATTTATGTAAAAAATCCTTAAACGCTTCGACCACCACCCTGGAAAAGATGGCTGGTGAATTCTTCAAGCCAAATGGAATCATTGTATACTAGTAGGATCCCCATTCTATTGCAAATGTGGTCTTTTTGCAATCTTCCTTGGCAATCCAGATCTGATGGTATCCTGAAAATCCATCTGTAAAAGAATATACCTCCTATCCTCCAACATTGTCTAACACTTCATCATTAAATGGTGTAGGGAATGGGTCATGCAAAGATGCATCATTCAGCTTCCTGAGATCTATGCAGATCCCGATATATTCTGTCTTTTTGTCTTGTACCAACATAGGGCTAATCCATTCTGACTCTTCAGTAGGTTCTATGATTCCTTCTTCCAGCATTCTGTCGAGCTCAATTTTCACTTTCTCCTTATATTTAGGGTTCAATATGTAAGGTCTTTGTTTGACTGGTCTAGCATCTGATTTCAAAGGGATCCTCATCTCCCCCATAGGCCCTTTAATACCCTTCATCTCAGTGAAATTGGTTGGAAATAAGTCTCGATACTCATGTAGAAACTCTGTGATCTTGTCAATAGTGGCAACATCCTAATAATCTCCAACATTTGCAAGTTTTGGTGTCTGCTCTGTTCCAATGTTGAATTTATTTATCTTGATTGGCTGTCCAATGAAAGGTAGTTCAACTCCTGGTCCTTATATGTCTCTTTGGCCTTCTGTTTCAGCGATGTTCACCTTCCTAGGATCATCGTCTTCATCAACATTGATGTTGTAACAACCTTGTAGTTTCTTAAGAGGCACAGTCCATTCATCCCCTTCTTTCTTCAAAGGGAGGCTAGGTGCCTCCTCGAACAATTTCTGTCTTACGACTTGTAATGATTGATCTACTGTAGGATATTGTCTTTCAAACAAAAAGGTAGTTACAAAGTTCTAGGTCATACCTTCCCAATCTGTAGTGATGAGGCACATTTCTACTTGTAGGTACCAGTTGATAGGGGTTGTGTCCAGGGTGTTGATGTATTTATGCACCCAATACTCTTGAGGAATGCTTCTCCGGGCTTCCTCGCATCTTCGCACATGGTCTTTCAGGTAGCTTCAACCTGTGTATCTAACTTCACAACTTTATACTTGCTCTGAAAATCACGCTGTCGTCAAAGTGCGACATTGTACCCAGCCTGTAATATTTTTTTTGTGAGTCCCCCACCATCTTGTTGGAGTTGATTTTAGGGCCTCATCCATTGCCAACAATATTTGTTGTGTTGGTACACTTTCTTCAAAGTCCGACAAGAATGCTTCTAGAGGATTCAGACTATCAAGGGAAGGTAAGTTACTCACTGTTGTGTCGATCCAACAAACTTCTCTAGTTAATCTAGCAAATCTCCTTGTATATACGTCGTACATTTTGTTCTGCCAGTTCTCTAGTTCTTCTTCTGAATCTAATGAACATGCACTGTCACTTTGCCAGCTTAAATTCTCATCCACCGTAGGATTAATGTAATCCTGTTGTCTGGCTGTTAATTTGTATATGTTTTCTAATTCATATGCGTGGTCTTATTCTTTGATGGGTTCTGTGTATATCTAACCTTCATCGGGATCTAAAGGTGCGATGACCCTAAGGCCATCTCCTTCAAACACAAATTTTCTTTTCTTTAAATCAACCATAGTGGAATTATTGAAATCCCAATCGATTCCTAACAGTGCAGGGTAAGGACAACTATCATCAAATATATCAATCACCTCAAAGTCTGTAAACGTCCTCACTCCGTCGATGTCCATAGGGACATGTTCCAATTTGCCAAAGGGGCTTACTACCTGCTGGTTAGCCATCCTAAGCCTAATAGGTGAGTAGATAAATTTAGGTTTTCCCATCAGTACCCAGGTTTGCTTCGTCATGACATTGACCTCCGACCCTAAGTCGAGGACCACATAGTCTATATCATACTCTCCAATCTGAGCATTAAGGTGTAGTTCTTTATTTTTCCTTCTCTTATTGGATAGTTGATGTACTTCTTTATTCAGTAAAGGATCTACCCTTCCTATATCATACTGTCTGACCAAATTTTTCATTTCTTGTATGGATTTCTCATATTTAATCAACTATATAAACGTATACAAGAAACTGGCAAGTTTACTCACCTCTTTTCGATCTCCGGGTGGAGCAGACTAATCAAATGCTAGAGGCATTCCAAATTCTCTTACTTATGGTCATGTCTTCGATGAAGAACTTTGATCTCTCCCGAATTATTTTCTTTCCTCCTCAAATATTTGTCTTTCTTTCTTTGCATCAAACACTTGTGTCTTCTCTGTATCTTTCTTGACTCCTGATTCTTCTATAGTCTTTCCTTGGGTCATTCTATATTCTCCTATAACAATGCCTCCTCTAGTGATAACAACAAATCTAGGATCTGATCCATGAGGTTATGCTTTGATTAGTTGTATTTGCGGGTTCTGCTGAGGTCCCCGTCTCTCCCGAAGTTTAGCCAACAATGCTAGACATTCCTCGATAACATGCTCAAAGGAGTTGCAATAGATTCAAGTGGTACAAGGGTTTTGATAGTCCCTTTCCAAGTGTCTTGGTTGTGTGCATTTATAATAGATTATCTGTCCTTGACCTCTACCCATACCTCCTCCCGTTGCTCTTCCTTGGAATCCACCACGAGGGTTGAAGTTTCCTCTCCTAGGGGAGTTATACTGCATATTTCTTCCTTCTTACTGTACTTCGCCATGAATTTTGTATATATCCCTCGACATTTCATGAATGAGATCGTAAGCCCTACAATCCCTGTCATCATGTCCTATCGACTTATAGAATGTGCAATACAGATTTGTGGGTGTCTGGACATATTTTTGCGGATAGTAACATTCACCAGGGCGATGTCAATTTCTACATACCTCTCACCAGAGTAGGGTAACTTGCTTCAAGGGGATCAGAGCTCCAACGACCAAGTATTCATGAAATAGGGGATATTTCTCCTTGTCATGGCCTTCTGATTTGCATCTGATACACCAAATGTCTTCTCTTTTATCTTTTCCCTTGTCTTTCTTCATATCTTCGACTTGTAGTGATAGACTAGTTAGCTTGTAATATCCCTCGGCCGAACCCAAATGTAAATATAATCCAAGTATATTTAAGCTAGTGAGTTGTTTAGGCATCATTTTTGTAATACACCTTTCATGGCATGGTGCACGCATATACTGCGCAGTAAAGGGATGTAATGTGCACATTCTGAATAATGCGCACAGTAACTAAGGTGCACACAACCTTAAAGACAGAGGATACAACGTGCAGTAACAAAGTGCGTGCGATATTAAGGTCAACGAACATTTTTGTATATAATATGCATTATAGGCTGGTGAGCCAGTATTATAAGCCATAATGCTTATGTCTTGGAATTAGGCCAGCATGGCTAGATGTCAAGGGCCAATGCGCCTA
>SNQJ01S0112048.1:41193-51234 GCA_010110895.2 Picea sitchensis
TCTACCCTTCCTATATCATACTGTCTGACCAAATTTTTCATTTCTTGTATGGATTTCTCATATTTAATCAACTATATAAACGTATACAAGAAACTGGCAAGTTTACTCACCTCTTTTCGATCTCCGGGTGGAGCAGACTAATCAAATGCTAGAGGCATTCCAAATTCTCTTACTTCTGGTCATGTCTTCGATGAAGAACTTTGATCTCTCCCAAATTATTTTCTTTCCTCCTCAAATATTTGTCTTTCTTTCTTTGCATCAAACACTTGTGTCTTCTCTGTAGCTTTCTTGACTCCTGATTCTTCTATAGTCTTTCCTTGGGTCATTCTGTCTTCTCCTATAAAAATGCCTCCTCTAGTGATAACAACAAATCTAGGATCCGATCCACGAGGTTATGCTTTGATTATTTGTATTTGCGGGTTCTGCTGAGGTCCCCGTCTCTCCTGAATTTTAGCCAACAATGCTAGACATTCCTCGATAACATGCTCAAAGGAGTTGCAATAGATTCAAGTGGTACAAGGGTTCTGATAGTCCCTTTCCAAGTGTCTTGGTTGTGTGCAGTTATAATAGATTATCTTTCCTTGACCTCTACCCATACCTCCTCATGTTCCTCTTCCTTGGAATCCACCACGAGGGTTGAAGTTTCCTCTCCCAGGGGAGTTATACTGCATATTTCTTCCTTCTTACTGTACTTCGCCATGAATTTTGTATATATCCCTCGACATTTCATGAATGAGATCGTAAGCCCTACAATCCTTGTCATCATGTCCTATCGACTTATAGAATGTGCAATACAGATTTGTGGGTGTCTGGACATATTTTTGCGGATAATAACATTCACCAGGGCGATGTCGATTTCTACATACCTCTCACCAGAGTAGGGTAACATGCTTCAAGGGGCTCAGAGCTCCAACGACCAAGTATTCATGAAATAGGGGATATTTCTCCTTGTCATGGCCTTCTGATTTTCATCTGATACACCAAATGTCTTCTCTTTTATCTTTTCCCTTGTCTTTCTTCATATCTTCGACTTGTAGTGATAGACTAGTTAGCTTGTAATATCCCTCGGCCGAACCCAAATGTAAATATAATCCAAGTATATTTAAGATAGTGAGCTGTTTAGGCATCATTTTTGTAATACACCTTTCATGGCATGGTGCACGCATATACTGCGCAGTAAAGGGATGTAATGTGCACATTCTGAATAATGTGCACAGTAACTAAGGTGCACGCAACCTTAAAGACAGAGGATACAACGTGCAGTAACAAAGTGCGTGCGATATTAAGGTCAACGAACATTTTTGTATATAATATGCATTATAGGCTGGTGAGCCAGTATTATAAGCCATAATGCTTATGTCTTGGAATTAGGCCAGCATGGCTAGATGTCAAGGGCCAATGCGCCTACTTTGTACTTGACTCATGATTAATATAAAATACATCACTACACGTAGACCGACCATGATAAAAGATATGGGGGACTGAACTTCACCAGTTAGGGTAAGGGAGGGCCAAAAGTCAAGGAATATTATATTAATATTTCCTAAAACATAAAGTATGGATAATTAGTTTATCCTAAGTTCTAAAGTTGGGGACAAGTGGACAAAAGTAACTTCCGATATGACAAGTGTCAAGTTGGGGACATGCATTCATATCGTGGGGAAGCTTATCCAGAGGGGGATTTAGGAGAGATCTTATGAGCGAAAAAACAGGGGGGAAACCACCAGGGGACCATTTTTTTTGGAGAGAGTTAAGAGTGATTCCAAAAAGACACTTAGTTATCCAGTCAATGAATCCATGACCATTTTCACTCATACATTCTGTTATCCTAGAGAAAACCATTCCACCTTTTCGAAACCTATTTTCCATCCCTTTTGGTTGGCGTACCTGGTTAGCTTGGAGCGGGATTGAAGAAGTGGGTTGTCAGGCCCGTGAGGAGTTCTCTATTGTTGAAGCCATAGAAGGAAAGTGGGGCAGCTGAGGGACTATTGAGAAGAGAAGGGACACACTTCCTTGGGTGTGACATGCATGTGGGGAATGAGAGGCTGTAGGCTATTAGTTGAGTGAGCACCTGAGACAGAGTCTTTCCTATTTCCCATGAGCCTTAGCCTAGATAGGAATCCCTTAACCTGGGTGGAGTTTAGTCCCAACTCGGGGGTGATTCACTGTTGAGAGTGATGAACAGTGTAGTCTATGGCTGGGAGGTTCGTGGAGGGTCTGTAAGCAATTGGTGATAGTATTTCTAAGATAAGTACCAATTGTATGATACATGGATATGTTGTTTTTTTATTTACATACCCATGCTACGATTTTATCATATATGTAACTATGTTGCTTGTGTGCTTATGGGTAATCTCCTGTAAATGAGGCATATCGGTAATCACTGTTATTTTAATATAAAAGTCATATGTTACAGAAAGTAATGGTTTGTTTATGTTTAGAAGTAAGGCTTCCACGAGCATGCTATATGTATATGTTTTAGTTGCATGCAGTCTAAAGAGTAAATTTAGGTGGCATTGCTTAGTTGACTACTGGGTATGCTACTGTATGTTCCGTAGTAAGGGAATGAAATATGTTCCCTAGAGTAGCATGTCCCAGCCTCTTGGCTAGAAATGTTAGCGACTGGCATCAGAGCATGAGTGGTTTCTCTGGAGTGGTGTACCCGGCCTCAGGTTGGTCGAGGGGTTCGTTACAGTATGGTATCAGAGCCTCAGTTCAACACTGAGCTTGGATGGGCCAGAATAATTGCAATCGAAGTGAATATTCACAGAAAAGTAACTTTGAAGTGACCAGGATTAGAGTCATAGAGTGTTCTTGGAAAAAGGTTGGCATACTAGTGTGCGTTGTAAGTTTGGCATCGCACGAAAAACCGTGGCGTGCCAGTGTGCGCGGTAAATTGTGGTGTCACGCAGAAGATTATTATGCGTAGTTGCACACACTAAAATTAGCCTTGCGTGGTAAGCAAAGACATAGTAAGGTGCACATGGGGTGTGCAAGTATTTCTTAACATAGAGGAGTTTTGTTGTTACGGGCATACGTACGAGTATAAGTTGTTTCGCGGAGGTGTATTCAGTAGTATGCATAGATATTTGAGCGTGAAGGAATATGTTAAACTTGATATGGTGCATGCATAGGAAGAAAATGCATGTGGAATATTGGTGTGCAGTATCAAACTGTGCGCAGTGGATATTGGTGCACAACGCCATAATAGTGCGTGTAAGTAGTCGGTACGAGGAAGAAGAAATGCACAGTAGATTTAGGTGCGCACATAAGTGTTTACCTTGTAATATTGCTATGCACAATAATATAAATGAACATGTCAAGTTAATGTGCGTGAATTCACTTAGAAGGCAAGGAGTATGAGTTTAAATTTCATAATAATAAAAGAAAAATAAACACATAACCACATTGAAGCATTAATTAAAAATAATTCTGAATTTTAATTTCTTCCGATTTAGATAGATGAAAATAAAATATAAGATTACAAGAAAAACACTTATAAAAGAAAACAAGAGTCATAACATCACTAGATAGAAATTGTAATAAAACAATCTAAAATCCATTTCTGTATTTATATAATCATATTAATCACAAAATTACAAAAGGTTGATGATAGCAGTTAGCCTGTTGTAAAAAGGGCCGCTGAAGAACATGCCTATCATCTCTGGTACTCTTTACCTCCGCTACTGGTTGTTCAAAATTTGCTAAGACATGCTTATCTTAGTTGAAGACTTACTTCAGCTTAGCGATCTACGCCTTTAAAGAGGAGTCTAACCAGACTGGTTGATTTTCTCCAACACTTTCGGTCGCTTCAACCGTAGATTCCTCCTTCTTATGCCTCTTACTCTTTTCTTCTTAGCAGTTGGCCCATTGATGACTAAATCCTTCATAATGGGATTCAGCTTGAATTCCAATCATGAGTCTATAACTGACTCTGTGTGGAATTTAGTTGCTAGAAGATGCACGAGGACCCTTTCCTCCTTAGTCGCAGGAAATCCTAGCATGTTGCTCGAATAACCAGTCTCACTCGACTTAGCTTTGTCCATGTACCTCAGGTTGAGGATACCGAAATGTGTCTCTACAGAGAGCAGGAAGTCGATCATCGTGAATATTACTACAGGTATGGATACGTAGATATTTTCATATTTGAGGAGTAGTAATTATAGAACTCCATTTATGAAGCGCATACAGATTACGTACAAGGAGCGTTGGGTTGCCATGCTTGGCCAATCCATTTCGAATGATTAGATTTTGAGTTCGTTACATGGCATAATTCAATTAACATCACATGGCTATGAAGTATCGAACGAATGAAGCAGGGTGATCTGACTAGCCATCGCCTGCTCCATGAGTGGTGGATTTGACATGTTGAGACACGTAATACCACGTCTTGGTGAAAGTGGTTTTGACAATACCACCTTCTTGCGCAAGTGTATCTTGGAAGGCACTACATGTCAGTGTTTTTGAGACTTGGGTCTTCTCTAGAAGTTTCATGGTGATAACACCAGGAAATCGGGAGTGATAATGTTGATGTGTATGTTGAATCGAAATGGTGCATATTCTCATGAATTGTTGATTGGTTAGTTTGATAAGTTTTGATGGCTGCACGTTTTGCAGAATTAATAACAACTTAGTAAGGACAAACCAGTGTAGAGTCCATAGGAATGGAAGAGGCACAGGATAATTACAGTCATCCAGAGAAGAGCAGAGGGATGGATGTCCATTTGGGCATGGAAGGAACGAACTCCAACAGACATGGAGAAGAAAGAAATGAATATATGAATATGGTTGAGACCATTAAGAATTTGCAAAAGGATGTCCAAATCCATAAAGCTGATAAGGAAAGGCTTATGAAAGCCAAGGAGCAACAGGATGACTTCAACATGAAACTATTGGAAGGTTTGAATAGAATAGAGAAGAAGTTGGCTAAGGAGAGTGACTCAAGTAGATATGAGAGTCACAAATCTTCAGAGGAGAAGAGAGAAGTAAAAAGTTCTAGTAAAAATCACCATCATTCCCATATACATTCCCATAATAGAGAAGGAAACATTTTAAGCCTATCCCCTGTCAGAAGGTATAAGAGATCTGGGTTGGATGAGCTGTGAGGAGAAATGAGAAAAATCAAACCTCCTACATTTGATGGTGATCAAAAGAAGGATGAAGATGCCGAAACATGGTTTCTAGGCATGAGGAAGCATTTTCAATTGCATAATTATTCTTCTCATGCTGAAGGTAGAATCACTATCTATCAACTCAAAGGAAAGGCCTCCGTGTGGTGGGATCAACTTGTGTAGGTACAACACATTGTAGAGAAAAGTGTTACTAGGAGAGAATTCAAGAAGTATTTTGAGAATAAGTACTTGACCAAGAGATACTATGACAAGAAAATGAAAGAGTTCTTTGAACTCAAGCTTGGAAGTATGACCATAGATGAATATGAGAGAAGGTTTCTAGAACTGCTGAAATATGTCTCTTTCATTAAGGATGAGACAACCAAGATTCAACGGTACTTAAGTGGATTTCCATCGTTCATTAGTGACAAAATACAGTATGATGATCCCAAGACATTAGAAGAGACCATAAGAAGAGCTAAATTCTTATATGACCAGCTGAAAGCAAGACCAACTTTCCAAAAGGCTTGGGAAGACAATAAGAAATTCAAGATGGATCAAAGAAAGAAGGGATCTAAGCCACCATTCTTTAGAAATAATCCACAATGGCAACAAACACATAAAGAAACTAGAGAGATTGACATAGTGAGTCAAGGGCCAAGACAACCACCTATGCAATGTTGGGGTTGTAAAGGAGACCATAGGTTCATAGATTGTCCTCACAGAGGCGAAAAAGGTAAGGCTATTCATAATGTACAACGAGATGAGATAGTAGAGGACATGGGCAGAAATGTGCGAAGGATTTATGCAGACCTGGACAAAAAGCAAGCAGAGTACCAGTCCCACATGATTGAAGTGGAAGGTATGATCAACAACCAAACTCTTGCTATTTTAATTGATTCAGGAGCTAGCCATAGTTATATATACCCAAAGATGGTGGAAAGTTTGCAATTATAAAGAAGCAAGCATGGGAAATCCTGGTTGGTGCAATTGGCTACAGGAGCTAGAAGAAAAGTTAAGGAGATGGTTAAGTCCTTCCTTATAGACATGAATGGACTAAATACCAGGGTTGATTTGAACATCTTACCCTTAGGTCCCTATGACTGTTTAATTGGGATGGATTGGTTGGACCCACACCATTCTATATTGGATTGTCATAACAAAACATTCACTTGCTTGGATGAAGAAGGGAACCAAAATAAAGTGCAAGGAATTCCCAGGGCAATAACCGTTAGAGAAATTTCAGCATTACAGCTGAATAAACGTTATAGAAGAGGATGTCAAATATTTGCAGCTCATATGGAGGAGACACCTAAAGACAAGGTACCAAATTTGGAGAATTATGTAGTCCTGAAAGAGTTTGAAGATGTATTCAAGGAAGTACTGGGACTACCCCCAAGGAGAGACATTGATTTCTCTAATATAGATTTGATGCCTGGAGTAGTGCCAGTATCAAAGACTCCTTACAGGATGAGTACACCAGAATTGAAGGAGTTGCAAATGCAGCTTGAAGAACTTCTGAAGAAGGGGTATATATGCCCATGTGTATCACCTTGGGGTGCCCCAGTCTTGTTTATGAAAAAGAAAGATGGAACATTAAGATTGTGCATTGACTTCAGACAATTGAATAAAGTGACTATTAAGAACAAATATCCTCTACCAAGGATTGATCACCTCTTTGATCAATTGAAGGATGCAAGGATATTTTCAAAGATAGATCTTAGATCAGGATACCATCAGGTAAGAATTAAAGAAGAAGATATTAGCAAGACCATCTTCAGGACAAGGTATGGTCATTATGAGTTCACAGTGGTACTGTTTGGATTGTCAAATGCACCAACTGTTTTCATGTGCTTAATGAATGGTGTTTTCCAAGAGTATTTGGATAGGTTTTTCATTGTCTTTTTGGATGACATTCTTATATACTCCAAGTCAGAGGAAGAGCATGAACATCATTTGAGGATGGTGTTGCAAGTATTAAGGGAACATCAATTGTATGCCAAATTGACCAAGTGCTCATTTTATCAGAAAGAAAATAAAGGTTATAAGTGCTCGTTATTATGGGGCATATCATCTCAGAATATGGGATAACAGTGGACCTTGAGAAGGTAGAATCCATTAGAGAATGGTCAGCACCAAAGAATGTTACATAGGTTAGATCTTTCATGGGCCTTGCGGGTTATTACAAAAGATTCATTGGAGGATTCCTCGAAGATAGAACACCCAATCACTTCCTTGCCAAGGAAAGGTATGAAGTTTCAGTGGATGACGGACTGTGAAAGGAGTTTCCAACATTTGAAACAATTATTGACAAGTGCTCCAATACTAAGGATAGCAGACCCAAATGAATATTTCATTGTATGCACATATGCATGTAATGAAGGACTGGGTGGAGTCCTCAGTCAAAATGGATTTGTGATATGTTATGAATCAAGGAAGTTGAAGGAGAATGAAAGAAACTATGCCACTCATGATTTGGAGTTGGCAACCATAGTGCATGCCTTGAGGAAATGGAGACAATACCTCATGGGAAAGAGGTTTGAGCTAAGAATAGACCATAATGGTTTGAAATATTTATTTGATCAGCCAAATCTAAATGCTAGACAAAGCAGATGGTTATAATTTCTAAGAGAATATAACTTTGATATAAAGCATATCAAAGGGAAAGAAAATAAAGTGGTTGATGCACTCAACATGAGGGTGCATGAGATTCATGCTACAACCATCAACATGTATTAGACTAATGTTAATATCAAAATTCGGGAGGCTGCAAATACAAATCTACAGTATAGAGAATTGGTAGCAATGCTACAACAAGGTAAGACACCACAGAAGATGTATAATTATAAGTTGGGAGTAGATGGAATACTGCTACACAAGAACAAAATTTTTGTACCAAATGTCCAGGACTTGAAATGTATAATTTTGCATGAGATGCATAATTCTCCTTATGCAGGACACCCTGAATATCAAAAAACCATAACAGTGGTCAAGAGCCAATACTTTTGGCCAGGTATGAAGAGAGAAATTGCGTAATACATCGCTAGGTGTATGGAGTGCCAAAAAGTTAAAACAAAGCATAGGCACCCAGCAGGATTGCTGCAACCTTTGCCCATTCCTGAATGGAAGTCGGAAGTGGTGACAATGGATTTTATTATGGGATTTCCTAGAACAGGCAAGCTACATGATTCGATTATGGTAGTGGTGGACAAGATTAAAAAATCGACCCATTTTATTCCACTAAAAACTACTCACAAAGTAGCAGATGTTGTTGATATTTTCATGAAGGAAGTGGCACGATTGCATGGAATTCCCAAAATGATTATGTTTGACAGAGATCCGAAATTCACCTCAAATTTCTGGAAAGGATTGTTCAAAGGATTCAGAACGAATCTAAACTTTAGTACAACTTATCATCCCGAGTCTAATGGACATACATAAAGAGTGAATAGGGTGATAGAAGATATGTTGAGAATGTATGTGATGGACAAACCATCGAAATGGGAAGACTACGTACACTTGATAGAATTCGCTTATAACAATGGGTATCATACATCATTGAAAATAAGCCCATTTGAAGCACTTTATGGTAGAAGGTGCAATACTTCAGAAAAATGGGATAATCGAGCTGATAGAACAGTAGTTGGGCCATAGTTTCTCAAGGATTTGGAGGACCAAATGTTAAAAATTAAGTAGAATTTGAAAGCTGCCCAAGACAGACAGAAACATTATGCTGATAAAAACAGAATCCACAGAGAATTCAAAGTGGGTGATCATGTTTTGTTGAAAGTGAAAGCTAACAGAAGTTCCCTGAAGTTGGGAAGTTGTGCCAAGTTAGCAGCCAGATTTTGTGGACCACTTGAAATCCTAGAAAGGATTGGTCTCGTAGCTTATATGATTGCATTGCCTGCATCTATGTCTTCTCATAATGTCTTCTATGTATCATTGCTAAAAAACTATATACCTGATGCTAATCATGTTATGGATTGGAATGTTATTCAGGTGGAGAAAGAAGGTGTTTTCCAAGTGCATCCAGTGCGCATCCTGGATCGAAAAATAAATCAACTCCGGAATTGATCCATAGGGCTTGTAAAGGTCCAATGGACCTGTTATGGACCTGAAGATGCTACTTGGGAGCATGAGGATGCAATGCAGGGATAGTACCCACATATTTTTGAAGAATTTTGAAAATTTTGTTGTATATGGATACATGATGCACTGAGGACAATACATAAATAAGGGGAGGGGATTGTAATATCCCTTGGTCGAACCCAAATGTAAATATAATCCAAGTATATTCAAGCTAGTGAGCTATTTAGACATCATTTTTGTAATACACATTTCATGGCATGGTGCGTGCATATACTGCACAGTAAAGGGATGTAATGTCCACATTCATAATAATGTGTCCAGTAAGTAAGGTGCATGCAACCTTAAAGATAGAGGATACAGTGCGCAATAACAAAGTGTGCATGATATGAAGGTCAACGAACCTTTGTGTATATAATATGTGTTATAGGCTGGTGAGCCAGTGCCAGAATGCTTATGTCTTGGAGTTAGGCCAACGCGCCTAGATGTCAAGGGACAATGCGCCTACTTTGTACTTGACTCATGATTAATATAAAATACGTCACTATGCACAGACTGACCATGATAAAAGAGATGGGGGATTGAACTTCACCAATTAGGGTAAGGGAGGGCCAAAAGTCAAGGAATATTATATTAATATTTCCTATAACATAAAGTATGGATAATTAGTTTATCCTAAGTTCTAAAGTTGGGGAGAAGTGGACAAAAGTAACTTCCGATATGAAAAATTTCAAGTTGGGGACATGCATTCATATTGTGGGGAAACTTAGCCAAGGGGGATTTAGGAGAGATCTTACGAGCGAAAAAATAGGGGGGAAACCACCAGGGGACCATTTTTTTT
>SNQJ01S0112050.1:0-28682 GCA_010110895.2 Picea sitchensis
ATCTCCATAGTTTCTTTTTGTTTCACATAATTCATGCAGATCCATTTACTATATAAACACTTAAATATCAAATACCACAATGCATGTGGGATTTTTCAAAAGATGAATTTTAATGAAGGGCCAAGATTAAATCATGAACTTGATGGGCGGTTGTTGAGCAATGAACTTCTGGATGTCATAACTCAAGATCCTAAATCAATTTTGGAAAAAATATACCTCGTTGGAAAGGAAATTCATTGAGGAAGACGACAAAATAGGTTTAAAGGGATTAAATTGGCCATAATTCTCCCAAAAATTAAAAGAAAAATCAACTATGTTTTCATGGTTTGCTGATAAATTTGTTTCGAGCCTCAACTTCTCGAAGCTATAACTTGAGATACAAAACTTCAAATTCCACTCAAGAGGACTCATTAGAAATATGGAATCACTAATATGTATTCTATGATGGTTTCCATGGATGAGAAATCAAATATCATTCTCAAAAAATTAAAACACAGTCCACTTTTTAAAAGGAATCCAGTTTAAAATTTGAAAATAGAAGTTTATTAAATGACTTTTATTAAAGACAAAATGGGCCCCACTTCAAGGAATGAATTTCAATGACATAAATTCATTAATGAGGCTTCAATAAAGCATTAATTAAAGTGGTTACTCCAAGAAGAAAAGCGTGTGGAAGTTCCTAGAAAGACCAAAACCCTAACTACTTCAAGAAGCATTGGAAGCATATTTTAAAAGAGACAGAGAACCATCAAAGAAAAGGTTAGAGGGAAATCAAAATACTAGAATAGAAAAGTTCCATCCATCATCATGCAGCCAAGTCTCTGATCAAAAAACAAATATCTCCAATTTTCTTGCTTCTTCTTCTTCTACGCTATCTTCTCAAGGCCTTATGCTTGTATTTCATAATTGAACATAAGGTTGATATTTTTGAGTGTTTTTCTTGTATTCTTCCAAGACTCTTTCTCTAAAAATATCATGGAGAATTTTACAACCATATGTGTGAATGATAAATGTAAGCCATGATTATCTAAGTGATTCATGGAGGTTTAGTCCTTGCATTTGGAAAGCTTAATTTATGAGCATTAGTCGATTGGTTTGTTGAAATGATTTGTATTAATGAATATCTTTTATGAAACTCCATAGAGAACTACTTCAGGATGTAATTACAATGATTTCTCAAACTCTAAGTATATGAGCATGATATTTTTTAAGTGCATCTATCATATTTTCTTGTGTTTTGAATGCAATACTTTTTTAAAGTTCTTTGATATGATCAAAATATCATTTCACTCTTTTTATTGCAAAAAGATATGGTTGCATCTTCTATTTGCATGCATTTCAGAGGGTTTTAATAATGAATCTAACCATATATCTATTTTGACGTTGAATCCTTTCTTCATATTTTTATTGTTAATAAGTTGCTTGGTTCATTCAAGAATAAATCCAGTTATCAAGAACCATTTCATATATAAAATAAAGCAATAAAGACTTGGGGTTTTCTATCTAGCATTCTCCCATTAGACCCACCGAATAGACCCACCATTAGACTATCCAAGTCGACTGCAGAAGTCGGGTAGGAAAGTCGGTCGAATAGATAGTTAGAGTCGATTGGTTGAGTAGTTAAGAAATGTAACTGACTGGTAACTGTATATCATACACACACTTGTGGTTATGTAATGGAAAGAGAGAGATTTTTTTGGCTATATAATAAAATGTATTGATGGTTCTCCCACTTATTTTGTATGTCTACTTGTGTCTCTATGTGTTTCTATATATAATGTTGTAATGTGTATTACTTTGTGTAAGGATCTACCAATAAATTCTCGTACTTTCCCTTAGACTACAACATTACTTCTGTTGTTGGTAGTTCTGAACTCAGGCACGCATAAAGAAAAAGGAACATATATGTTAACCTTGGAGGACATACACGAATGGTGGAAGTGTAAAATTAAAATTATATTAAAAAATACGCAAGAATAAACTGACTGACGCTATTCGAAGAACATATTGAGTTATTTTTAGAGACACATGAACAATACCTGGAAGCCATTCCATAAGCACAGTATGAATATCTCAATCAATATAATTCCCAAACTCACTCCTGATGAGCAATTGATGCACAAAATCATAAACTGGGGAAGAAAAAACCTCAACAAGTGGTTCGAGAAGATCGTGCGTGATTATATTGAAGAAAAAGTGATTGAAGATAGAGAGTCAGTCGAAACGATCAAGAAAACCTTTTACACGAAATTGCATAACGGGTTCCTTTTCACCGTCTCGTATTTACTTCATAAGTTTCCTTTAGATAATGGAGTCTGGGAAATCATTGAATACCGACCCCTTTTGAAAAATCCTCCTATGAATTCCAATTGGCAAGAAAAACAAGAAGAGTGGGAAGAATTTCTAGAATCTAACTGCAAAGATACAAGAGAAGCTTGGGATTATTTTCTGAAGAAATAAAATCAGACAAAATGAGTAACATTGATGACCGTAAGCAAGTTAGGTTGGTGATGGGGGGTTGGACAATCCATGATATTATATAAGTCGAATTCGAAGCACACCCAAGTTGAAAATGTTAGAAGTTAGGAGGAAGAAAACTTAATCAAGTGTGAATTTTTCACGTCGAACGCAGACCGATAAACCCTCAAAAGATATTCAAAAACTGGAGCGAGACAAGAGGAAAAAGTGTTAAAAGAGGCGAGAAGAGTTATGAAATGAAAGGGATCCAAGAAATTCTCATAGGAAACCTACCCAGACACGACAAATCGTTGAAGTATCCCTTGAGAGTGCTCTGATGGCTCTTGGGAGGAGTAAAATCTTGCAAGTGAGTATGGCATCCAATGGCGCCCAACAAACAATTGACCAAGTTGATAGTATGGAGATCGACGATTCAAGACCCACAGTTCGAATTTCCCCTGTAAGAAGCACATCATGGTATCGAGATACGTCAAGAGGATCATTAGAAAACAATGAGGATCATTAAAAAAATCAAAGAAAACAATAATGGGCCTCAATCACATCCCAATATATGAAGGCGATGAAGATATCAAATGATATTGTTTCGTTTGCAAGAAATTATGGGATGTAGTCGATATAACCGATGAGGATAAACAAATGGCACAATTTGGTGTTTCTCTTTGAGCCATAGATCTTACATGGTTCATGAATTTCATAGACAATCAACAATGCTCGAAGGAACAAATAAAGCCGAACTTCCTCACATTTTTCAAAACACAAGACATAAGCCACCCGACGACACAAAAACTAAAATAAATCAAGTAGAATCCAGGCGAAACTGTCCGCGAATATGATAAAATATTTAAAGATATTTTAATTCAAATTCCCTATACAATTTAAGAAAAACTACTTGTACAATGGTATGTGGTATACTTGTTGCAAAAATTCAGAGTACCATTACACATGTACGATATCTATACACGTGAATAAGCATTGAAAAAATCCCAACAGATAGAAATAGATGATGAAGATGCTTCGACTTCATCAATCATTGAGAAACAAATGGAAGAAAAAATCATGGAATTGAAACAATCAATCAAAAATATGTCAATTTCATGCAACGAAATATGGTGCACAATCTATTCTAGTGAAGGACATACAAAATATTATTGTAAATTTAGTGATGCACTAGATCCAACAGTTCGACGAATTCAAAACGAAACATTCTGTGATATCTGCGAAGGTGTAAAAAATAATGCCACAAGAGATTTCCCACATAATCTAAGGAATGCACGACCAAAATGGTTCCACATATGTGAGGAAAAAAACCATTCAACACAAGAATGTCGGTTGAATGGAAAAAATAGAATAGACATCCATTCAATATATCATACATATATGGTCAACCAGAATGTAGACCAAGGTAATGGAAACGACTACAGAGGTCGAGGTCGTGGAGGTTATCAAGGCCAAGGAAGAGGAGGACAAGGAAATTTTGGCAGAGGACAAGGTCAAGGACGTTACTACTTCTTCAATTATTGGAAGGAAGACCACATCAGTCCAGATTTCCCAATAAAGGACATATCTGATATAAAGTTTTGCAACATTTTTGGAGTGGGAGACCACTCCTTTGAATTCTGTCCAATTGTGCTTGAAAAAGTAACGAATAAATGAAAATGTAAACCTCTTTCATACAGTGCCAAAAAATGATATTTTAAATACAAAAAATATACATGTAGTAACACGATTGGGAGCTAGTGAGGACACTTATCCATACCAACCAAGTCAACAAAGGGGAGGCCAAAATGTATATCCCAACCTATAACACAAAGAAAAACTGATGTAGGAAGCAATTGAATTTTTCAAAAACATCAACCAGGATAAAGTAAAGGGAAACAAGGGGGGATATGCAAATATCCCATACATTGTGCTAGACGAATTTCTCCAATTACTGAAAGAAAAACAATCGGTTGGTCACTTGATCGACCTGATAGGAATTCTAAGAGAATACAAAGAAGACCAAAGACCAATAAAAATTCCTCGAATTGTCTCATGAGATACACACAAATGACTTCAACCCACAAGTTGACCTGGAAATCGACGAACATATGATAAAACAATTCATAGTTGACTTTGGGTCCCAAGTAAATATCCTCTCCAGAGAAACATGAGTTTGACTTGGGAAACCCCTGCTTCAACCAACAATGAATTTTCTAAAACTATCATATTAGAGGTTCATTGAACCAATTGGCACACTTAAAGTGTCATCACATCCATAATGGGAATCAATCCCAACAAGAGTCAACTTCGAAGAGATTAATCTGGTCGACGACATCCTTTCCTACCCTACATTAGTTGGAATACCTTAGGGTTGAAACATGAGGGCCACAATATCCCTTGAGAGGAACATAATCAAATTGAAAGGTAGCGTAGAAAAATCATAATCTCATTGGACCCAAAATAAGTCAAACCTTGGGTCGAGACATGGGACCAATCCCATGAATCCCGATGATTGTATCAAGTAATGAATGAACAAAAGGACAATGTGAAGCCCAATATTGAAGGATAAATTTCAGTTGGGTCACCATTGTCAATAGGAAAAAACTCAAATACAGAATTGTACAATTGGAAAATGGAGAATTATGAAGCGCAAGCTAAGGAGTGTTGGTTGATAAAGGAAATACCAATAAAGCGATCAAAATTATGATTTTTAGTACAAAAATTCCCTATCATGGTTGAAATAAAGTTAAAACAAACACTAAAACTAATCCCAACTCATATATATATACAAGCCCCCCCTCCCCCCTGTGGTTCAGTGAAAAAAAACTCTTCGTCAATGCATGACGATGAGGTTTCCAAATCAGTAGGAGAACAAGGGAGAATACAAATCTTAGTTGAATCCTTCACAGGCCAAGCAACTTGACGGTGGGAAACACATGCACCAAGAATTCAAATGATAGAATGGTTGGACCAATTCCCAACTCCTACTCCAATGGATTTACAATTTTATTAGAGGTACTAAAGTGTTATAATTGGATTCAATTTCACACCAGGTCCTTGGTAGTGGTTTTCAAATTTCTTGAATTCCTTACAGGATCAAAATGTCATTGTGAACTCATTAAAACCTTGGTCTCTTTCATTCTCAAGTTAGTTTTGGAAGTGGTGCTCTCTGTCAATTCTTTAGCAGGACCAAGGACTAGGTTCATGGTCTAATTAAAAGGCACGGAGTTTAATAATTAAGGCTTGAGGGATTACTTTTTTAACCCATACGATCAACACTTGTGACCACGGGTGGATTTTTTTTCGCAAATGACAAAGGGGATTTTACAATGTGCTTAAGGAAATGCGAAAGAATGCAATGATGACATGTGGTGAGATCTCCCTCTTTTGCAAATCAACCTTACAATTAGTGTTCGGGAAACTCCAAACGTGAAAGTGTTTTCCCACCGTAGATCTCCTCCTTTTGATAATGATCCAACGGTGTGGAATTAGTCTCCATGTTTAGTTGGATATTAATGGATATCATTGATATGGATATGATCAAATATCAATGATTGATCTTGACGTTCTGTTCCTCTCCCTCAGAACGATATCCGATGATCCTAATTCCTTTTCTCCAGATCTGACGGTCACAAATTGAAATTCCCATATAACGCAAGTATCCATTGCACATTTTTTAAATGATCAACATGTCCAATTGAAAATATATTCTATACACTATTGGAATGGATGATCAAACATCATTCACATGATTTCTCAAGAAATACTGAGACACACAATTATCACCATCCATAAAAATTCACATCATATGTTTTTTATTATTATTTAATACCAGAACTCAAGATAGTAATAGTCCCAGGGTCCTTTAATCCTGCAATTACATATCAAAACCTCACTCCCTCTAACCTTTGTTACACTTACAAATTACTATATATATATATATATATATATTCAATACCCTCTGGTAGCTTAATTGGCTAATCCCGATCATCACAATCAAATCCCCTAAGATCACTCATTTTGTTCTAAAAATCAATAACATAACACACCTATCAAAACCAAGTTTTATCTATATGCCTTCCAAAGACTCCTCGAACTAATTATTACAATTAAAATGAAAATTAATGGAACGAAACCCCTTTAGTAAATGGTTCAACCCCCATAGGGTCAGAATCAAGAATTTCACTTGATGCTCCTGCATAAAACTCCCATGGAACAAAAATGTTCATGGAATCATGTCCATGAGGTCTTCAAGCCTTTTTCCATGCTTCCAGATCTCTGCAAAACTCATCCATATTGCATCTTATACATGATTTTCTTTCCACTTAACCAAGTATTCATAGTAATCCTTTCTCCTGGTCTTCTTGGCAATTTTCAGATCAAGAATCCTTTTCATCCGTAACTTCTTGGTTGTAGGTATTTGCTTCATCCATTGAACATCTTCACTGATTGCATCATCCTTTGCTTCAAATTGTTTATAAGGGTACATTTCTACAACATTAAATATTGGAGATATCCCAATATATGGTGGTAACTCTATTTCATAGGAATTGCTTGAAATTTTCCTTAGGATCTTACATGGTCCTATTTTCTTCAACTTCAGTTTGTTATATTCTCCTCTTGGGAATCTCTCTTTTATCATATGTGCCAACACTTGGTCTCCAATTTCAAAGTTAACTTATCTTCTTTTTTGATCTACCCTTTGCTTATACCTTTGACTATTGTCTTGTAGTTTTCCTTTGACTTGTTCATGTATCCTCTACATGTCTTATACAAAGTCTTATGCCTCTTCATTCCTCATTTATGCTTTACCCAAATTTCTCATTTCTTCTTTACCTAAATGAATCCCATACACTATTCGAAATGGACTCTTTCCTATACTCCTATTGGGTGAGTCATTATAAGCAAATTCATATTTTGGAAAAACTTGATGCCATTGACTTTTATGCTCATTTACTAAGCTTCTCAAAAAGTTACCCAAACTTATGTTTACCACTTCAGTCTGTCCATAATTTTGAGGGTGATAGGATGAACTAAATGATAAGTTTGTTCCAAGATTTCTCCACAAGGTTCTCCAGAAATTTCCAATAAATTTAGTGTCTCTATATGAAACTATATTTCTTTGAAATCCATGCAATCTCACAATCTCTTTGAAGAGCAAGTTAGCTATGTGGGTTGCATTGCTAGTTTTGTAATAGGGTATAGAATGTGCCATCTTTGAAAATATATCAACAACTACAAAAATTGAACCATTCCCTCTTTGTGTTCTAGGAAATCCTAAAACAAATTCCATGCTTATGGCATCCCATGGTTTGTCTGGTATATGCGATAGCTGATACAAACCTACATTTTGTTGTTTTCCCTTGGCATACTGGAAAATTCTACATCTGTCAAAAAATATTTTCACATTAGACCTCATACTTGTTGGGTTTTTATATTCTTTACAGTGAAAGTCTAGTCGAGGTGGATCGACTAACAGTCGAAGTATAGGTGGATCGAAAACAGGTCAAGGGTTGAGGTAGATTGACAACAAGTTGAAGGTCGAGGTTATTCGACCAGGTAAAGTCGAAGTCGAAGGTCGAGGTGGTTCAACATGGTAAAGGAATCGACACCAAGTCGAAGAGGTTAACTGACAAAAGGTTTTCAGGCGGGCATGTGGTGAACGAATGAATATCGAATGAAGGTAGACCGATAGTCGACTGGTAATCCAACTTGGAATCGACTGTAACAGAATCCTGAGATTCACAAGATTTGTAAACAATGATATGCATGGATATGTAACTAGTTTTGGGCACTATGTATTTAGGGTTTTTCCTATTTTAAAGAATATAAAGAGGCTTGTTGTAAGGTTGTTAAGTCTAATCTTGAATATTTATATGGTGAATGGTTAATCATCAAGAGTTTGTCATTTAGAGGTTGTTGGTCATGCAGATGTAAGTCAGATTGGCTATAGGTTTTTTCTTGCATAGGAAAGAGGGTATGATGTCAATTGTGTCTGAGATGTGGACCAAGGTTAGATATGTAACCTTTTATTCATATTGAATAAGACAACAAGAGAGCAACACACTCAAGGAATGTTGGTTTTCCCGGTTTGGGTTTGTAAGGTAAAATGTCTGTGTACTGTGTGATTGCTTTGTCATTTATGTTCTTTATTAAATTATTCTTCTCTTCTGCTAGGTTTAGTGTGGAAGTGTATATCATTTCCTGAAAATTGGTATCAGAGAAAATATAATATATGACAAGTGGTATCAGAGATGTGTTAAGCTTTGACAGAGATGTTCAAGAATAGAGATAGAAAAATTCAATGGCCAGAATTTTGAGCTTTGGAAGTTTAAAATGGAAGATCTTCTTGTAGATTGAGAACAATGGATAGTGGTATGTCTAGGTAACCAACCGACATGCATGTGTATGGAAGAATGGGAGAAACTTGAAAGAAGAGAAATAAGTATGATTCAGATTTGTCTTGCAGATTTGGTACTGCTGAATGTCTCAGGTAAAGATTCGGCCAAGAAACTGAGGGACAAGCTGGGAAGATTATAGAAGTCGAACTCTATGGTAAATAAGTTTTTCTCAAAAATAAATTATATCTTCTAAGAATGAGTGATGGCAGTTCGATGACTGAGCATTTAAATGCATTCAATACCATTTTAATCCAATTATCGTCTGTAGATAATAAAATCACCGAGGAGGAGAAGTGTATAATCCTATTATTTTCTTTGCTAGACTCTTGGGATACATTAATCATGGCTATAAGGAGTAATACAACCACACTAGTGCTAGAAGACATGAATGATTCTCTATTGTCAGAAGAAATGAGAAGAAAGAACATGGAAGGATCGACCAAAGATGCTTTAGTGGTGAGAGGTCGACCGATTGAAAGAGATAAAGGAAAATTCTCTGATAGAAAGTCTAAGTCAAAGGGTAGATATAAATCCCCGATTCAGTCAACAATAAGATGTTGGAAATGTGGTAAAGATGTGAATTACAAAAATTACTGTAAGTCGAGGGTGATAGAGGTCAGTACAGGATCTAACAAGAAGGAGTTGATTGAGAGAAAGATGACCCCGGATAAGGGAGGTGATGTGTGTGTGGAGTCAACCAATACATAGTCAAATCAAGGTGTTTGGTTGACCGAATCAAGATCATCCTATAATATGACACCACAAGAGAATGGTTTTTCGAGTATGAACGATATGATGGAGGTGATGTGTTATTTGAGGACAAACAGACAACCAAAATTGTTGGATGAGGAAGCGTTTGAATGATACTGCAAGATGGGAGGAAAATAACCCTTCCAGGTGTGGTACACATTCTGGGTTTGGCAAGAAACCTGATATTTGTCGGTAAGATGAGTGATGTTGGAGTGTAGACTCTATTTCATAAGGATTCGTACAATATGGTTAGAGGTGTGATGGTCTTAATGAATGTATTTCAGATTGGAACCCTATACAAGATGTTAGGAAATGTCGACTCGAATGGATGCAACAACATTGTTTCTCCTGAAGTTGACTCGACTTCAAATCAAATATCAACTCGGGATAAGTCGGTACAAACCGAAATGACAAGACATTATAAAATTGATCTGACCATGCTATGACACGAGAGGATGGGACACATTGAAGAAAAATTACTTCGAGCTATGCTGAGCAATGGTATGGTTGAAGGTTTTCCTAAATGTGGTTTAGAAGTCGACTTTTGTGAACATTGCATATATGGAAAACAAATTTGGGTGAGGTTCCCATCTGGAGTGACAAGGGAAAATGGGATTCTAGAATTGGTGCATAGTGATGTGTTTGGACCAGTTACAGTTCCTTCACTTGGGGTATCCCTGTATTGTGTTTCCTTCATAGATTATTTTTCCAGGAAGACATGGATATATTTCATGAGGAATAAATCATAGTTTTTCGAGAAATTTAAAGAGTTTAAAGATCTTGTAGAAAACCAGATAGATAAGAAGATTAAGATGTTGATAACTGACAATGGTGGTGAATTCTTTGGAAAAGAATTTGATCAATATTTTAAGCAGTGTGGCATAGCACACCAAAATACCACACCAAAATACCACACCATATACCCATAACAAAATGAAGTTTCCAAGAGAATGAACATAATGTTTATGGATAAGGAAAGGGTCGTGCTTAGTGGTGTTGGGATCGCACAAGAATTCTAGGCGGATGTCGTCGACATGACAAGATATCTGGTGAATATGTCTCCTTCGTCGACTCTAGTTGACACAACTCCACATGAGGTATGGTCGGTTAAGAATCCTTCGGTTTCATATCTCAAAGTATTTGGATGTGATGCATTTGTGCACATTCCTAGGGAAAATATGAGCAAGATGGACAAGAAGGCAGTCAAATGTATTTTCATTGGGTACAAAGAAGGAATGAAAGGATACAAGATGTGGGATCCTGCATCAAGGAGAAAAGTGTAAGTTGAGATGTGTTCTTCAGAGAAGTCGAAGGTAAGTCTGATACTGAAGAAATTGTTCATATCAAGAATAATCCTGAGATAGTGTAGTTTGAACTAAGGAATGACGAAAATGATTTAGATGAGTTGATTGAATTAGAGGAAGAGGTGGAAAAACATAATCTTGTGGTAAGGAGGTAAAAAAGAGTAAGAAAACTAGTCGAAAGGTATATTCTACCCGACTTACGTTCTACATTCATGTTAACTGCCATCGACGATGAGCCCAAGTTGGTCGGTGAGGCAATCGACTTGGTAGAGGGTAAACTCTGGAAGGATGCCATGGTTGAAGAGATGGAATCCTTGAACAAGAATGAGACATGGTATTTAGTCAAGTTACCTAGTGGAATAAATATCTTCAGTATAAAATGGTTATTCAAGAAGAAGATAAATGTCTTAGGAGAAGTCAAGAAGTTCAAATCTCGACCAATAGCAAAAGGATATTCCCAAGTCGAGGGAGTCGACTTCCGTGATATTTTTTCCCGTGTTGCAAAATTAAATTTCATTAGAGTACTAATGTCTCTAGATGCAACATGTAATCTGGAAATAGGACATATGTATGTGAAGACAACGTTCCTACATGGGGACCTGAAAGAGGAAATATACATGAAGCAACTTGAAGGATTTGTAGTAAAGGGGAAACATGATTTGGTGTGCAAACTGAAAAGATCCCTTTATGGAATAAAGCAATTGCCAAGGATGTGGTACCAGAATTTCGATACATACATCCTTACTTTGGAATTTGTGAGAAGCAAATATGATCACTGCATATATTCCAAGGAAAAATATGGGCATTTCATATATGTAGCTTTGTATGTCGATGACATGTTATTGATTGGAAATGACATGGATGTAATAAAGGAGGTGAAGAAGCATCTATCCCAAGTTCGAAATGAAGGATATCAGTGCAGCTAAATTCATTCTGGGAATGGAGATTAAGAGAGATCGTGTCGCTTGGAATCTCTGGTTAAATCAGACGAAATATATTGAAATAGTTATGAAGATTTTCAACATGCAGGATTGTAAACCGGTGAAGGTGTCAATTCCTATGGGAGAAAGGATAATTGTTGAACAATTTCCAAAGACACAGGAAGAAATAGATGACATGACATTTATTCCCTATGCAAGTGTTGTTGGTAGTCTAATGCATGTGATGGTATGGACTTGACCAAACATTTCCCATATAGTGGGAGTGTTGAGTAGGTACATGTCGACACCTGGAAAGGAGCACTGGACAACTTTCAAGAGAGTATTCAGGTATATGTGTGTCATGAAGGACTATGCTATATTCTATGAAGGAAAATCTAGAGGTGACAGTGGTAAATTAAATGTACATGGATTTGTCGATGCTGATTGGGTTGGAGATATGGATCGACAGAGGTCAACCAATAAATATGTATTCAATATGTTCGGTGGATAAATAAGATGGATGAGTAAGCAATAGGCGGTTGTAGCCTTGTCAACAACAGAAGCTCAATACATGGCATCCACTCATGGAAGAAAAGAAACAGTATGGTTGCAAAGGTTGTGTTCAGGAATTGGGTTTGAGAAGAGAGCTATGAACATAAATTGTGACAGTCAAAGCGCAATATTTATGGCAAAGAACCATGCTTATCATTCAAAGAATAAGCACATAAATGTATAATACCATTTCGTGAGAGACATGGTCAAAAGTAACAAGGTGCTACTGGATAAAGTAGACACATTGGAAAACATAACAGACTCGTTGACCAATTCAGTGAGTGTTGTGAAGTTATCTTGGTGCAGAGAGGCAATGGAAATTGGTGCCCTGGGTCTGTGAACAAAAGTTCAGGAATCTCTTGGTTTCAACAAAGAAGACAACAAGTTGGAGAATGTTGGGTTGTTATATTATTTTCAGTGAAAGTATAGTTGAGGTATATTGAATAACGGTCAAAGTAAAGGTGGATCGACAACAGGTCGAGGGTTGGGGTATATCGACAACAAGTCGAAGGTCGAGGTTAGTCGACCGGGTAAAGTTGAAGTCAAAGGTTGAGGCAGTTCAACATGGTAAATGAATTAACAAAAAGTTGAAGAGGTCAACCAAAAAGAGGTCAACAAGCAGACATATGGCGACCGACTAAAGACCGAATAAAGGTTGACTAGTAGTTGATTGGTAATCTGACTTGGATTCGACTGTAACAGAATCCTGAGATTCACGAGATTTGTAGCCAATGATTTTCATGGATATGAAACAATTTTGGGGGGCCATATATTTAGGGTTTTTCCTATTGTAAATCCTATAAAGAGGTGTGTTGTAAGGTTGTAAACGTTACTCTTAAATCTTTAGATGATCAATGGATAATCACCAATAGTCTATAATTTAGAGGTTGATGGTCATGCAAATGTAAGATGGATTGGCTACAGGGTTGTTCTTTCACAGGAAAGAGGGTATGATGTCAATTGTGTCTTAGGTGTGGACCAAGGTTAGACATGTAACCTTTTATTCATATTGAATAAGACAACAAGAGAGAAAAACACTCAAGGAATGTTGGCTTTCCTGTTTTGGGTTTCCAGGGTTAAATCTCTGTGTATTGTGTGATTTATTTGTCATTTACGTTCTTGATTAAATTATTCTTATCTTATGCTAGGATCAGTGTGGAAGTGTATCTCATTTCTTGACAAAACCTGGCCATAAATAAGAATAACTTAATTGAGCAAAGGTATTATCATGGCCAAAATGACCAATTAATCCTCCACTATATTTTTCTTTCAACAAATTGTCCCTCATTGAACACTTTGGAATGCACAAATGAATTCCTTTGAAAAACAATCCATCATGTATCATGTACTCCATGCAAGGACTCTTATCTCCCATCACAAGATTTTCCCATGCTCCATAGGTTTCTTTAAAATATGGATCTTCTTTGTACATCTCCTTGAGATGCTCAAATTCTAGCGTACTCACCTGAATTTCCTGCAAAACTAAACATATCATGCTCATAGCATATGCAAACTTGTTTTCATTCCCACTAATATTATTAATAACAAAAGTAAAATTCTACATGAATTCTACCCATTTGGGATTTTTTTGGTTCAATTTATCCTTCTTAGTTATGAATTGAAAAGCATGGTTGTCAGTATATAAAATGAATTCTCTAGGCATAAGGTAATGCCTCCATTTCTTCGTAGCCTATATCACTAAATAAAATTATTTGTCATAAGTTGAATACTTTCTCTTGGAATCATTCATCTTTTCACTAAAATAGGCAACATGTTTATCTTCTTGGCTTAGGACAACACCAATTTCCACCCCACTAGCATCACATCTGACTTGAAAAGGTTTTTGGAAATTTGGTAAAATCAAAACTAGTTTTTTTGTAATATTTTCTTTTAACAATATGAACCCCTTTTAATCTTCTCTCAACCAATTAAAATATTGATGTTCCTTCCTTATAATATCTATTATAGGAGCACAAATACTACTGAAATTTTTGATAAATTTTCTTTAAAAGATTTCCAATCCGTGAAAGCTTCTTACCTCATAAACAGACTTTGGAGAAGGACATTCTTTTATAGATATTACCTTTTCTAGATACATATTCAATCCCTCTTGAGAAATGAAAAATAAGAACTAAAACATTTCTGTCTTCATAAAGGAACAATTTTTTCAGATTTATTAAAATCTTTTCATGTTGCAATTTCTCCAGAACTAACTTCAAACATCTCAAATGGTATTATTTAGTTCTGCTATAAACAAGGATGTCATCTAAATAAATAATCAAAAACTTACAAATGAAATCCTTAAGAACCTCATTCATTAATATCATGAATGTGTTGGGAGAATTTGTCAAGCCAAAAGGCATGACAAACCATCCATACAGTGCCTCATTTGTTTTGAAGGATGTCATCCACTCACCCCCTTCTCTCATCCTTATATGATGGTAACCACTCTTCAATTCTATCTTTGAAAAATATTTGGCTCCATTTAAACAATCATCAAATCATCCATTCTGGGAAAGGGAAATCTATACTTGATTGTTATTTTGTTGATTTATCTGGAGTTCGTACAGATCTTCCAGATACCATCCTTGTTTGGGCTTAACACAATAGGTATTGCACATGGACTTAGACTGTGCCTGATCAATCCTTTGTCCAACAATTCCTGAATATGATTTCTAGTTTTTTTATTTTCCTTTGGGGTCAACCTATATGCATCTTTGTTTGGAAAACTAGCTCCAGGAATTAGATCAATATGATGGCTAATGATTCTAATAGGAGGAAAATCATTAAGAAATTAATCAACTACTATGTCAACAAATTCATCTAACAACATTTGAATTTCAACAGGTAGATCGTTTATAGTGGTGCTAGTAAGAACTACCCTTGGATTACCAACAATAACAAACTATACCCCTTCTTCCTTCTTGACTTCCTGCAAAATTTCTTTCCCACTCATGATTAGTAAACTTGGACCAGATTACTCCTTAGTTCCCTCATCCTTTAGTGGTAGTAGTACATGTTTGTGTCCATTCTTCTCAAGGGTGTATGCATTCTTTCTCCCATCATGTTGGACAATTAGTTTAGATTGATAGTTAGTTGATTTGGATAGTTGGTTGTCATTGATTTCAACCCTTGGAGAGTGATATTGTAGATTGATGTCAACCCTTGAGTATGTTGGGTATCACATTTTGGTAACCTAGAGGTGTGGTTAAGGAACCCTAGTTTGTTTGAGGAATTAATACATGAAGATTAGTTATTTTGTAGGTGAGACTATTTTGGATGGATAGTACATATCATGCCATTTATGATGATATTTGGTACGTCACATAGCTCCTCACAGTTAGGGAGTTATGGCTTTGTGAAGTTGGAGAACCCTTTTGAGTTATCTATAAGCCCCTAGAAGGTCAAAGAAGTAAATTATTCTAGAAGCTCCTAGAAGAAGTTTACTAGTCAAATTGGTTGTAACTAGGAGTTAATCATGGGTAAAGTTGTTGCAATAAGAAATTAATTAAATAACAAAAGTGGTTACAACAAGAAGTTAGTTGAGGGTAAAGAACTTATGATTTGACTAATTAAAGAAAGTGGATTATCCCTAGAAGATGGAAAAGGGGTAAAACGGTTACAAGGAAACTTCTATAGGAAGGCACTTGGTAAAGTATAAATAAGAGAGAAAGATACTCCTATTATCATCTATTGAACTTATTTGAATATCTATTTTGTGAAAGGTTATTTGCATGTATAATTGATAAATATGAGGTTGCGTGAAGCCGAGGAAGTGAAGAAAGTTTGATGGAAACGTTTTGGAGCTGTAGAGGGAAAGGGTTTTTAAAAAAGCCTAATTACTGAGGTCCTCGTGGGTTATCCTATAGGTGTCTAGACAGACACTCACTTGAAAGGTAGTGTGCAACAAGCGAGGCACTAGTAAATTTGGGAAAAAGGCTAGTAACAAGATACAAAAGCTGAGCAAGGTAATGATGTCAGTGGTCTGATTTTCCAGGTCAGTCACAGAGATACAAGTACGATTGTATGTGTGTTTTAAAGGGGGTATGATGATGGTATATGGTTTAGTTTTGGTGTATAGGATTTAGGCATATCTTGGATGCATGGTACAAACCTTAGTGTGTGGATTGAGACATTTATATTAAGGTATATTGTTGGTCATGTTAAGTACTTTATCAATGAGGTTATGACACTTTGTTTATGAGGTATAGCATGATGATATGATGCTATCTAGAGGCATATTATTGATATATATATGCACATCCTTGGTACATGTTTACATGCACTATTGGTTGTATAGTACTTGTTGTAGTGAATGGTTTTGAGGAAGATCTGTTGAAGTATATTGTTGGTGCATGTCTGAGTTTTATTGGTATATCTTATGGTACATGTGTGAGAGGATTTTGATTAGTGGTCTTGGTACATGATTGGTACACACTTGAGGCTACATAAAAATGAGGTTGTGACACATGGTTTGATGTGAGCATTTATTGTATTTGGATCATGGATAATATGATGTATTGCTAGAGGAATTTTGTTGGTATATGTCTTTAGTATATGGTTGAAATAAATGTTGGAACATATAGTTGGTGAGTTGGCACATGCATGAGGTGTATGGTATGGTTATGTTGGTACATATTGATGAGTCATAGTTTAATCTATAGTTGATGCATGATTGGTACATACTTAGTACATGGTTGGAGGCACATGTTAGTAGTATTGTTGGCACATGGTTTATGGATGATGTGGCATATATGACTTGGTATCCTTTTAGAATCATATCTTGATTGTTGTACATCTTGATGATGTTTGTGAGTAGTCTTGGTTGATGCACATCTAGGTGATATTATGCATATGGTTGAAAGTTGTCTTGGTGATTGATCTTGGTGAGTAGATCTAATTTGGTTGATGAGATTGATGAGAAAGGTTGTTGTGACAAGTTGTTCGGATAGGTTGTTGTAACATGTTATTTGTACAGGTTTGGTGCATGGTTGATTCACTTGTTGATGGTATAGGTTGAGGTACATCTTGATGCATGGTTAATGCATGGTATAGGTTGTTATAGGTTGTTGGTACAGGTTGAAAGTGACAGGTTGATAGTGGAAATGGTTGATTCAGTGAAAATGACAAGTTTTCTACAATTGGAATTTATATTTTAGAGTGGTTGGATAGGGAAAGGAAAGGGGGTTGTAGCCTCCTTCTTGTTGGTTCTTGAGAATCAGGGAGTTGGATATTCCTTCAGGTTGGATCCTAAGAAATAGGTGGTTGTATCCACCTTCCAATTGTAGCCAGAGAACCTAGGGGGTTGTACCCTCCTTCTGGTTGGAGCCAGAGAATTTAGGGAGTTGTAGCTTCCTTTAGGTTGAATCCTGAGAAACTAGGGGATTGGAGCCTCCTTCCAATTGGATTTGGAGAATTGGAAGCTGGTGCTTCCTTGAATTTAATTCTTTGACATATAAGAAAATCGTTCTATGGTTTTCTCCCGCATTGGGTTTCCATGTAAATATTGGTGTACTTTGTATTGTGTGGATATGTTTATTATTGTTTATTATGCACTGATGGATTTTAATGTTTATGACACATTAATATATTTACGATGAACTAATGAAAATGGTTGAATAAGTTAAAGGAATATAAACTATGGTTAAAAGTGGTATAAATTGCTCATTACTGATTCACCCCCCCTCTCAGTAATCCAACAAATCATGCATTTATTTCCTATCATATTTCCATGGTATTCCCAACAAGACATGAAAAACGTCCATGGGAATAATATCACACAAAATTTTATCCTTATAGCTACTAATTTCTACTTTGCATTTTTCACTTACCAAAATTTGATGTCCCTTTTGCAACCAAGATACTTTGTATGGAGTAGGATGTGTCACCTTTTGTAGTCCCAGTTTCTCCACCATTTCTGTAGAAACCAAATTATCTATACTACCATTGTCAATGACCACCTTGCATACTTTTCCTTTTGATTTGCATGTGGTATTGAATAAATTCTTCCTCTGCATTGGTTCATGGATTTCCTTTTCTTCTTTTATTAAAACTCTTTTCAGCATGAGTGCTTCTCCAATCTCAGGAGTCTCCTCTTTTATTACTGGTTTCATTGTATTTTCTTGAGATTCTGCAATTTGAGCTCCTCTAGGGTTTGCTGATTTATTTTCAGGACGATCCCAAGACATATGCCATATATTTCCACGGATATAACACCTGATCTCTCTACCTCTACCTCTTGAAAATAATATTCTTCCCATGGATTATCCTCCTCTTGGTGATTGACTACTAGAGATTATTTCTTCTTCTTTTGTATTCTAAAATATCCCTCTAGATGATCCTTTTCCTCTAGTTGGGCTTCTTCCTATGCCTCTTTGGCTCTGTTTCCTAGCCAATTTACCTTCTTCTTTCGGGGCTTCCTGATAAGAATCCTCCATTTTCTTCAAGGTTAGGAGACTAATTTCATCATGAATTTCATACCTTAGTCCATTTATATATGTGGAAACTTTCTCAGCATCCTCTTCTACATGGCGTGCCCTAATGTTTGGTCTATAGAAATCTTCAGTGTATTCCTTCATTGACATACCCTTTTGTCTCAAATTCTTTAATTTCCTACACAGGTTTAGTTGATAGTATTTTGGCATGAATTTTCCTTGAACTTGGATACCATTCTATCCCAACTTTTAATTTTGGCTTTTCCTTTTCTTCTCCTATCATCCTGTAACTCATCCCACCACAAGGTTGCATGTCCTTTCATCCTAGTTACAACATGATTGAATTTATTCTCTTAATCTATGTCCTCATAATCAAAATATTTTTCCATTGCATTGATCCAATCAAGCAATTATTCAACATTCAAGTTCCCCTCATACATTGGAACTTCCATTTTAGGTTTGGTTCCTACTTTTGTAACCAACCTTAACAATTTTTCTTCAGCTATTTCCCCTCTTGGGGATTCTCCTTCTTCACTAGAGCTTGTGTCTTCAGCCTCAATAACATCTCTTGCGTCAGGTTCTCTCCTATGAGTTGCTTCCATGGATTCCATCCTATCCTGAACTCTCCTTGGTTCATTCTGCAACTCTGTAACAACAATATTTGTTGGCATACCTCTTCGCCTAGGAGGCATGGTTGTTGAAGACAATGCTTAAAAATTATTTGATACCACTTGATAGCCTGGTTAGACCAATGCCCAACTCCTACTCTAACAGATTTACAATTTTATTAGGGGTACTAAAGTTTTATAATTAGATTCAATTTCACACCAGGTCCTTGGTAGTGGTTTTCGAATTCCTTGAATTCCTTACAGGATCAAAATGTCACTATGAACTCATTCAAACCTTGGTCTCTATCATTCTCAGGTTATTTATGGAAGTAGTTCTCTTCATAAATTCTTCTATAGGACTGAAGGCTAGGTCCGTGTTCTAATTAAAAGGCACAAATTTTAATAAATAAGGCTCGAGGGCTTACCTTTTTAACCCACACGATCAACAATTGTGACTGCAGATTTTTTTTTTTCGCAAATTCCAAAGGGGATTTTACAATGTGCTTAAGTAAATGAGAAAGAATGTGATGATGATGCATGGTGAGATATCCATCCTTCAAAAATAAACCTTACAATTAGCATTCGGGCAACTCCAAACGTGAAAAGGTTTTCCCACTGAAGATCTCCTCCTTTTGATCATGATCCAACATTGTGGACTTAGTATCCCTATTAAGTTGGTGATTAATGGATATCATTGATATGGATATGATAAACAATCAACGATTGATCTCGACATCCTATTCCTCTCCTATGGAATGATATTCAACGATCCTAATTCCTTTTCTCTAGATTTGGAAGTCACAAATTGAAATTCATGTAGAACGCAAGTCTTCACTGCACTTTGTAAATGATCAACAGGTCCAATTGACAAGATATTAGATTCATTGTTGGAAGGGATGATTAAATACCATTCACATGATTTCTCAATAAATATTGAGACACACAATTATCACCATCCATACAAATTCACATCATATGTTTTTTTTTATTCAATACCAGAACTCGAGATAGTAATAGTCTTAGGGTTTTGTAATCCTACGATTACATACAAAAACCTCACTCCCTATAACCTCTATTACACTTACAAATTACAATTATATAGATTCAATACCCTCGGGTAGCTTAACTGGATAGTCTCAATTATCACAATCAAATCCCCTAAGATCAGGCATTCTATTCTAAAAAGCATAAACATAACACACCTATCACAACCAAGTTTGATCTAGATTCCTTATAGAGACTCCTAGAACTAATTATTACAATTAAAATGAAAATTAAGGGAACCAAGATGTTGGCCCTTGACCAAGTTTTGAAGAATACTTGGTCATATTTGACCATTTTTGGGACCGCGACAACTTGCCAAAGATGGAGCGCAACGCGAAGCGGAAATTAGGGAAGCAAGACCTATTTTTGGGTCCCTTTTAGGGTTTTGGGTTGATGTAAAGGGAAAGGGATGTCGGCCCATTGGTTTACCCACACTTAGGCCCATTTTGTAATCTATAAATAGATACTTAGGAAATGTAAGTAGAGGATAGTAGTACATCTATGTGATGTATAGATAAAGGCTTGGTGCTAGTAGCTGGATCTGTGTGATTGGATGTATATTGCAAGTGCTCTGTGCATGATTGTAAGGAGATTGAAAAGATAAATGCAAGTTATTGTAGTTTTGTGCTGAAGTGCAAGGAATAAGGATCTAGCGAGATGCACAAAACTTCTGTCCAGTGCAAAGTAAGGGTCACTGAAGCTCTGTGTTGTAACCTCTTGAATGAGATAATATAAAGATGAAGACTTTGTGGACGTAACCCTAGGGTGGGGGTGAACCACGATAAATTTGTGTATTGTGCTCTGTGCTTCGACCTAATGTGTTTATCTCCTTCTTGGCTAAGTGCTTGTTGTGGTTAAATAGATCTAGTTATGCTCTGTGCTTATGATATATGAATGAATGTTAGATCTGATATATAAGATTCTTAGTGCTTGATCTGCTGAATCTAATCTATGTTTTTGTGGCTAAGTACAGAATCATCTTTAGTCTAAGTATTCACTACGATGCTCTGTGCTATCTGCGAAGTACCATAAGGGTTGAATATTGATGAATGATTTATGCTAAGTTCCCTGTAAAAGATATAATCATAGATCGGTGTCTCAGCTAAGGTTGCAAACATTTGAGTCCTGCAACCACCCCTGCCTCTACCTTGGGTGAGACTTCATCTACTTCACAGGTGTTACCGAAAGGGCCGGTAGTTAGGGCTTTGTTGGTGCACTCTTGAAAATTGAACCTTGGGTCTGCCCCTCCCCTGTGCCAACAAATGGTTCCGTTGCTAGGACCTGGAACTGTGATTGCTGGGAACTAAAGAAGAAAAATATTTGTGCGAAATAAGCTCTGTGTGTAGATCTGTTGCCCTAGTGCGCAGTATTCTACTTGACCTATGAAGCTTTGTGCCGAGAAAGAAAGGTCGGATCTTAAGGAAAGAGGTCAGATCTGCAAGAAAGAGGTTGATACTGAAGAAAAGAAGTGAGATCTGAACACTTTATGCTCTAAGAAAGGTAAAAGTAGAAATTTCCACAGAAAAGAGGTAAGATCTATAAGCTCTAGCCTCTAGTAAAGGTAATAATAGTTCAAGTTTTAGATATGAAAGCTTTGTGGTCTATATAGGTAAGATAAGTGGATCTTTGTGGTCTATATAGGTAAGATAAGTGGATATATATATATATATATATATATATATATATATATTCGAAGCATGAATTTAGGTATGCTTGATGAATTTTGTCCTAGACTGAAAACTAGAGCATTGTTAGATAAAAGAAAGTTTGACATGAATAGGTCCGATAAGAATAGTGAAAGATAAGGTTATACCTATGCATAGAAAGAATTTTTTTGACTAACCAATGGATGCAGATCCTAGAAAATTTGTGCAGGCTAGCCATCATGATCCTAGCGCACAATACAAGAAGAGTTGGGGATCATGGACGAGAAAGAGAGGATTAACTCTTTGTTACAATTGTAGAAGACCATGACATATTGCTAAGGAATTCCCTTGGAGAAACCCTAGTTTCCTCTGTTGTAAAGCTATGGAACATGAAGTATTGGATTGCCCTAGAATGATTGCTAGACTTGAAAAACTAAATATGGAACAAGAAAACTCTGAAGGAGATCAAGAGTCTAAAATTATGGAAAACCCCCAGAAAGAATCAGAGAGCATGTTACTGAAAATAAAAGAAACCCTAGATGATCATAAGGATGTCGGTTTGTCAGAGATCTTCAAAGAAAAGGAGAAAATTGAAGTAAGAATAGGAGACTTCGACATTGATTGTGCTCTGGATGAGGGAACACTGATGCAAATTATGACAGAAAGCACTTGGAAAACCCTAGGAAGGCCTACTCTGGTCCCTTCACTAGGAACCATCAGATTATTTAAAGGCAAAATGGTAACCCTATGTGGCATAATTACCCAAATAGCTATGAGTACCCATGGAACTTCGATAGAGGAAGAGTTCGAAGTCATTATATTTATTGAGGACCGTGCCCCATTTACAACTTTTTTAGGAAAGATTTGGATTGAAAAACACCAAATCCAGAGGAAAGAAGAAAAGGAAGCCCTAGAAAAGAAGAAGCAAGAACTCATGGAATTTATGACTAGAAGGATCGCCTACTTGATGGAGCCACAAGAAAATAGATCTCAGTTGTTAAACACCAGGGACCTGGATATCAAAGCTATAAGAGCATTAGAGGAACCATAGAAGACCGAAATACCTAATCCATATGATGAAGGAGTATTACCCTTGGATCTGAATAAAGAACCTAAGCAACGCGAAGTGACTATATCGAGAGAAGATAATACTCAGAATGGAAAAAGGATGACCGAGACTAAGCTCACTGGGGAAAAGGATAGGAAGCTAAGTAAGAAGAGGGCCAAAATCACAAAGTTACAGAAGACTCCAGAGGAAACTTCACAGAAGGAAAAATCACAAGAATTGAGCTTTGTCGAGATATTAGAACAACGACATCTGTCACTTCGTCATGGTGCAACAATATAGTCGTTGGACCGATATACCCGTTCGAGTTCCGCCTCGAATGGGTTGAAAAGAAATTATGGGTTCCCACTAGACCGTTGGACAACACCGAAACAGATAGAGCAGAGTTAATAAAGGCCCCATATATGTTGCAAGCAGACCGTTGCTAAGTTTCCCTACTTAGTCCGTTGCGCCATGCACCGAGAATACCTTTTTCTAAGTGAGAATTTGAGCCCAAAACTTGAGATTACTTCACCCTGTGATCATTACCTTGTTCCCATATTTTTCATAATAGTCTTTGAATTCATTATTACACTTGAGCTACTGGACCCAAGCTTGTATGTCGGACGAGCTCAGTGTTGTTGAGAAAGCAGGTGAAGAAGTTTTGATTGACCTAATGGATGAGAGAGTCATGTCAGAGAGAAGGATGTCTGTAGGTGTGCAAGCATCATCGACAGGAGGAGTCCAAGCTTCTCCCTCCACTGCTCATGGAACAGGACCTTCCAGAACCACGACCGAGACAAGAACAAAGAACAAAGACGATATTGCAAATGCCAAGCTGATCCCATGCATTCTGTCGGTTTACATACCACCTTTGAGAGGAAATATTAACTGCGACAGTGTACCTAGAGACTTTGAGTACACCTTGATCACCACGTATCTTCCGAAAGGGGTGCATGCAGTACGTGTTGACCAGGATAAGCTTGCAGCACTGAAATTTAATGATTTTAACCTTGGAGATCGCAAAACCTACAACATGTTAGCTCTGCATAAATACTTAACCAAGAAAAAAGGCAAAAATCCTAAGATTGTCCCACAGTCCTGGACCCAGAACCTCACGCAGTCCACACTGCTCAACGTAATGAAGATCTATCACTTCGGAAGACACCAGGAAGTCAACGCATGCGTCAGGTTGTTGTTGTCTTGCTACCACGGTGAATACTTATGGTTGGACCACCGCATCACTGTGGATCCGACTCTGATCAATCGGATCATAGGCTTAGCATGCAAGGCCCTGACCCACATGAATTTTACCCAAGCAAGACCTCATACCGAGCACTAGAAAAACGGATAAAGGAAACTTATGGTGATGTAGAGAAGGGTACGAAAGGCTACAAGGTAGCCTCTATCTAGAGTGGTGCAGTGCGCCTTGCATGTTAGTTGATCATGAGAAATTTAGTTCGTAAGAATAGACCAACACAGGTGACTGGATTCGTAGTTGACCTCGCAGGGAAGTGCGCTAAGGGACTACAGATGAATTGGGCACAATATATTGTAAACCATTAGAGATGGATTGCAGAGGAGCGCAAGACCAAGGGTATGAATTCCACTTTAGTTGGTTGCTCATCTCATTGCTTTCATCTCTTGGGAACTGCCAGAGGGAGCCACTTTTCCGGAGATCGAACCTTTCGAACCACTAGCTGTGAAGTTCTATACGCTGTGGTACTCCAACGACATGAACAAGCAGTGACAGTCCAATGTTGTCTTCCACACCTACTTCAACCGACTAAAGAATGAAATTCAGTCTACACTGCGAATCACCCCAAATGTACTTCATAGGTTTAGACCTTTGATGAAATTTAGCGTGAACCGCCACTTCACCTATATTACAGTGCATGGTGATGAGCATAAACAACAACTCCAATCCTACTACAAGCTGACAGAAGATGACTTGGAAGAGATTACCAAGGAATGGTCGATGGACCTCCTTGTTGTAGCAGATCCCACAGACATGTCCGACAAGGAAATCTCTGAAGCTATGCCGGATACACCTGGGCCAAGCAGGACTAAGAAGGATGACGAAGTTGAATATGTCCCTAGCACGTCCACGAAGACTACATCGATCTCACCTGCGCAAGGAGGTGATGGTGACAAGTTAGGTAGTACAAAAGTTGAGCAAAATAGAGGCGAGGTTACTCCACCTAGAGAGGAGGAGGATCCCTCCATGAAAAGAAAGATGATGCCACCAAAACCCTCCTCCCGAAAGAAATCTAATGCCACCTAGACAATGCTTAAAACTACCCTTATCCCGGATAACTTCGACTTCTTAATTACCGCGCTGAATGATGTTTCACTAGAGCTCGCAGAAAAGAAAGAAGTAAAGAAGGAGGATCTATTCAACCGAATCAAGGGCGAAATCAAAGAAGTGTAGCAGGCACTCCAGTCCAGCCAAGCCGTTTCTACATCACCCTTGATAAGCAGAACATTAGGAATAGGCGATGAGCCCACTCAATTACACCATATCGCTGATCAAGTCGAAGCTCGTCTTCGATGAGCTCAAGAAGACACAACACAAGCCACCCAGGCTTTGATGAAAGCACAAAAAGCACTTCTAGAACAACATAATGAGGCTGAACGGGAAAATATTTCCCTGAAAGCGAAGTGGGACGAGGAAAAGGCATAGTTGCTAGCAGAGCAACTTGAAGTATAGGAAAGGGTTCACAAATCACTGCACTCTGTGACAGTCATAGAAGTGAAGATGGAAGACCATCTCCCATAGAAAGTAACCCAACTGGAAGAAGTAATCCAACAAATCCAACAATGCATCATGGATCTGGAGATCTGCACTGTGCCCGAGACCCCCCAAGAAATAAGAGATCTAAGAGAGGCCACTGCTTGAAGTGCAGTTGGCCGATTAAAAACCTTTTCCTTGAAATGCAAGCAACTAAGTGATAGAAGCACCCATACTTATGAAACCCTTGCAGAGAATCCAGAAATGTAGACATTGGAGGCACAACTCCAAGAATAAAAGCAACATGCAGACACGCTATAGGAATAGATAAAGACTTTGACCCTAGTTGAAAGAATGAAGAGGTTTGCAGAACAACGTACATGCCAACAACAGGTACATATGTTGCAAAGTAAAGTGATGGAAGTCTCCCAATGACTTCATCCAATCCAAGAAAAGGCATGCCAATTGTTCGTTGAACTTGAAAGCCAGGGAGATGAACTTGAACAGGTTGTCATCACTGTAGAACAACGCCTGGAAGGACCGCTCAATGACATAGTGATCTAGGAATTTACTGAGCAATAGGTTGTCGCACTATAGTAGGTCGAAGCATCTCGAGCCAAGCTCAAGGCATTCAAGGTGGAATTGATTAGACTTGAGTGACTCAGAACGAGTCACAGGTGAGTTTTGGGGGCCTATTGGCCCTTGACCAAGTTTTGAAGAATACTTGGTCATATTTGACCGTTTTTGGGACTGTGACAGCTTGCCAAAGATGGAACGTAACGCGAAGCGAAAATTAGGGAAGCAAGACCTATTTTTGGGTCCCTTTTAGGGTTTTGGGTTGATGTAAAGGGAAAGGGATGTCAACCCATGGGTTTACCCACGCTTAGTCCCATTTTGTAATCTATAAATAGATACTTAGGAAATTTAAGTAGAGGATAGTAGTACATCTATGTGATGTGTAGCTAAAGGATTAGTGCTAGTAGCTGGATCTGTGTGATTGGATGTATATTGCAAGTGCTCTGTGCATGATTGTAAGGATATTGAAAAGCTAAGTGCAAGTTGTAGTTTTGTGTTGAAGTGCAAGGAAGAAGGATCTAACAAGATGCGTAGATCTTCTGTCTTGTGCAAAGCAAGGGTCACTGAAGCTCTGTGTTGTAACCGCTTGACCGAGATAATATAAATACGAAGACTTTGTGTACATATCCCTAAGGTGGGGGTGAACCACGTTAACTTTGTGTATTGTGCTCTGTGCTTCGACCTAATGTGTTTATCTTTTTCTTGGCTAAGTTCTTGTTGTGATTAAATAGATCTAGTTATGCTCTGTTCTTATGATATATGAATGAATGTTAGATATGATATATAAGATGCTTAGTGATTGATCTACTGAATCTAATCTATATTTTTGTGGCTAAGTATTGAATCATCTTTAGTCTAAGTATTCACTGCGATGCTTTGTGTTATCTGTGAAGTACCATAAGGGTTGAATATTGATGAATGATCTATGTTAAGTTCCCTATAAAATATATAATCATTTATCAGTGTCCCAGCTAAGGTTGCAGACATATGAGTTCTACAACCACCCTTGCCTCTACCTCGGGTGAGACTTCATCTGCTTCGCAGGTGTTGCTGAAAGGGCCGGTAGTTAGGGTTTTGTTGGTGCACTCTTGAGCATTGAACCCTGGGTTTGCCCCTGTGCCAACAAAACCCCCTTTAGTAAATGGTTTGATCCAGTAGGGTTAGAATCAATAATTTCTCTTTATTCTCATGCATCAACAGACATAGAATGCTAATACCTTATTTTTTGTGGAAATATTTGGTGGAAAAAAATTGTCAGCAAACCTTGACATCCTGAATTTAAAACCTAGGTTCGACCCAATCACTCCCATTCAACAATTTGAGAAAGAATGGAGAAGAACAGGGTAACATGATGAAATATTGTGGCCACATATGTTTCCAAATACACTAGATGATATACCACATAAGTGGTATAAAATTGAAGAAGCATGTGGACACAAATTCGACTGGAATGAGATCAAAATAAATTTCCTCAAAGACTTTGAATTCAAACCTGGAGAAGCAATTTTGTAAGAGGAAACAAGATAAATCAATTTTATTTTTGAAAAACCAAGTCCCAATGAAATTCAAAATAAAGGAAAATCTAAATTCGACATGGGATCGACTTCAACTATCAATTTTGTGTTGACACACAATCTAGAAAATACAATAGATCGTCAAATAGATATGGAAAACATAAATTTTCTAAGGTAAAGTTTTTGATGGAATAAAAACCATCCAAGAGTACAAAATTATGCAAAAACAATCTACTTAGTGACCAAGGAAGAAAAAGTAGAAAAGGAAGATATATAAAATCCTGAATTCCCCTCAAGCTATAATAAAGTTGTGGAAGAAGAATTCTAATTGGATGAATCTGAAGCACCCAAATCGATGGATGCAGAACTCAAGACTAAATAGTTTGACATCTCAATAGGTGATTAATAAAAAATGGCAAGAATAGGTGACTATTGGTCTAACAATCAAAGCATGGAAATATTCAACCTACTGAAAGAATACCAGAATGTCTTTACATGATATTACAAAGACCTGAAAGGGTTGGTACAAGAGATGTGAGAGATGAAAATCGACCTCATTGTTGTGGGGTATTCTACCCTACGGACTAACAAGCTAGGGTTTTGAGCTTGTACGTAGATCATGACCCTTAAGACTTAACTTTCAACCTTCTACCCAAAATCTCAACCCCTTTTCTCATGCAAACATGGGAAGAATCGACTC
>SNQJ01S0112051.1:25325-46919 GCA_010110895.2 Picea sitchensis
ACAAACACCATCTCTGCATGAAACAAGAGGAATTCCAGTCACCATCTATTGATTACATAGTTGTTGCAATGAGAGATAGTTTATATGACCAAACCGCTCATGCCAAAGTTTTCTCAAGTCATCGCTATGAGCAATAAAAACTGGTGAAAAATATGATGACCCAAAGTTGTCAAACTTGTACAATCTAGTAATATCATCAACAATTTCATTTGCAAGAACATGATTAGGATCTTTTAGATCCTTGATTACAACTTGGTGAGGTGAAAACTCTATGATTTTACCTTCACCTGAATGAGTGATTTGATATACTAACAGAATGTTGCAATAAAGACTTGGAACGCATAATACATCATTGAAATGACCATTCTCTACTTGAACTATTCCATATCCCACAACACTAAGAGATCTATCATCACCAACAAATATTTGCTTGGTGTTACATTCATTTAGAGAAGAAAATATATATTTATCCTTAGTCATATGATAAGATGCTCCAGGATCGATAAGCCACTCATCAGAAGAAGAAGTAGAAGTTGTATTGAAGGAGAAACCAGAAGCAGAAAGTGCATGTCCATGAGAATAAGAAGAAGAAGTAGAATCAATATCGATGTTGTGCTTCTTCATCGCTTCTTCTAAAACCTCCATCTTCTTGAAACATTTGGACTCATCATGACCATCCTTATCACAAAAGTTGCAATGTCTGTCAGTATTCTTATTTTTATATTTTTCTCCTTTGTCACCATTAGGATTTGAAGTTGTCTGAGTGAGTTTGGGACCCGTATGTTGCTTGTTGTAGCGAGGATGTTGCTTCTTGGGATGCTTGGGTTTATCTTTCTATTGGGCGACTAAGGATTTGTTGGAGGAACCTGCAGTGTTGATCACTCCAAGTTGTGCAAGTTTATCTTCCTCTCTAATCAAAGAAACACAAAAGGAATCGAAAGTGGGTTTTTGATAATATTTCCCTAGAGACTCTCTCATGGCATAAAAGGTAGATACAAACACAGAATCTGCACTACCTAGCTTAGAAAGAATAATATAGATGCAACACTCTTCCTCCATCTTTATCTCACATTCTTCACATAAAATTCTGAGTGTTTTAAACTCAGATAGATAGTCTCCAATGCAATAAAAATCACTTGGAATTAAATTCAATACTTGATTTTCTAACTGTTGTGCTCGAATAATATTGGGTTTACCAAACATAGATTCAATATTTTCCCAAGCTTCATCGGGGTCATCAATTTCTTTAAGGTGGAACCTTAAATCATGAGAGATGGAAATTCTAATTAGTCCACGTGTTTCATCACTCCTATTATCCCATTTTACTTTCTTATCAACATCAGTGGGTTCTTTTTCCTTTCCCAAGGTAATCTGGCACAAGCCTTTACTTCTTAATAAATCCTCCATATGAGATTTTCATTGGAAGTAGTTGGTGCTGGTAAGCAAAAGATTAATGGAAGAATCCATATTAAATTTGTAGATAATATAGATTTAAAAACTAAAACTGATGATCTGTATGGAAAGATCTCAAAAAATTAGGCATTTTTTAAAAAACGACACTAAAACGGACTTCAGATGTGAAAGTTATGCCCTTTTAAAAAAAGGCATAAACGGTAACCAAAGGACCACGTGGTGGTGTAAGTTGATTTATGAAGTGACCCATTTTTATAAAGATGAGTGGGGATCACTTTTACAATGAAGTTACTTTATAAAAGAAAAGTTGCATACAAAATAAATAACTCTAAAATAAAATAGTAAAGCTACTTATAGTGATTCACTTTTATACTTGAAGTGAAATACACTTTACAATTGAGCATGAACTTTTTCAAAAAAAGTAACAAAAAGAGAGACTTGAACTCAATACCTCTTACTTAATAAGGAAACTTTTAACCAAATGGGCTAGCAAAACATATTGTATTGTTTAGCAAGAAGATTGTTGTTGTTGTTGTTGTTGAAGGCCTTGGAGAGCGTGCTAAAAAAAAACTCTTTTCACACAAGAAATTTTTTTTGCTTCTCAATGACAACAAGGGTTAGATCTCGGTTAGCTTACTCAGAAAATGCACCTTTTCCTATCTATTTCTAATTTTCCTAGATCGCACAGGGAGCGGGGAAAAGAGAATACGCGGATCTAAAAGAGTAGCAACCCAGAAACAAATAATAGAAAACCAAAATAATACTCTGCAAAAATTTAAAAATGGTGTATTCAGGCTTTATACCTCCATATCTGACTGAAATGACCTTATATTGGGAAAACATAAAACTTTTCGAGTAAAACGAAAAGTGTTCCTGACTAAAACGAGTGCTCTGGATGAAATGGAATAATCCTCTTAGCCCATAAATGTACGGTAATGGAAGAAAATTGAGATGAGGAAACTAGGCTTCACAATCTTGATCTACAATAGGAGCGGGTCTTCAAACAGGCTTTGATACCATGTTCGACAACACATGTATTCCAACAGAGGATGAAAAACCTTTAGTAACCACTCACACAACCAGATCAAATATCAACACACTGATTTTTTGACGTGGTAAAACCCCTACGGGGAAACATCTACGACCCCAACCAACGCGACCACTTGGAGCAGTTTATTAATGCAAAATAAAAAGATTACAGAGAGATTTTACAAGAGATTTTCTCACAATCGATCATCGGAAAATGACCCTCCATGATATTTAAATAGAGATCATGGAACAATTAGGTGTTAAGCCACAGATCAATGGTCGTTAAGATCGAGGAGAATATGAACGATCAGATCACTCTATGTCGGGAACATATCGTGACCGTCGGATTTCCTAAATACAAATGCAGACTAATGCAGACTAAAGAAACACACTAATAAACACACTTTTACCTAATGACACATTAGACCAAGTAAATCTTAACTAACTCCTAATTGTCTAAATATCCTAACAGGAAGACTGCATGGTACTAGAGGAATGGAATGATCATGGGCATCGTGGGAAGGGGGAAATCCATGGAGAGTATTGAAAATAGCTTGGTGTCTATAGAGTATAGATTGGAGGTTAGGGTGCACATAGAGTGTCTCAATAACATGAATGGAATCAAGTTGGGAAATAATTCTAGAATGACCTTTTTTTAGTATATTTTCCATTAGGTGGGAGCTAATGATATCAAGTGAGCTTGTTGTGATGCCTTGGAATTTATATTGTTGTCTGTCCTATTGGAATTTTATTGTGATGTCCTTAAATTCCATGAGGATGGGGTCGAGAGTGCATACCATTCATCATCAAGCACAATTTCACAATCACCCATGTCAATAGAAAACATATGAGATTTCAAGTGGTACTAACCAATTTGTGGGCGCATATTTTCACAACACCCACCACATTTCATGGAACCACCATTAGCAAACATGATTTGAAATTTTTTTATGGCTCAGATATAGCAATTGATTTCTTGGGAAATGTGACGATGAATAAAATTATGGGTGCTACCACTATCAACAAGGATTATGAATTTCATATTCTTAATGTAGCCAATTAGCTTGAGAGTTTGGGGAGCAGAGAAGCCAGTGAGGGCCTGTAGCGAAATCAACGGTTAAACTTCTGGTGGATCAGCGGGTGGAGTAGGATCATCTGTTGGGGGTATCTCTTCCACATGGGAAGATTCAGCCTCCTTGTCACCAACATCCTTAGACATTTCCATAAAAATCTTATGTTCCTTACACTTGTTATTGGGAAAATATTTTTCATCACAATTATAATAAAGACCCTTGATTTGGCATTCAGAAAATTTCTACACTGGTTAATTTTTGTATCTTGAGAGGGGTGGCATGAGGGGAAAGTTTGGTCGGTCAAGGGCAGGGAAGAAAAGAGGGTTTTCAATTCTAGGAAAATAAAACATGTTGTTCTTCTTTGGCCCATTTAGTATCTTCCAACTAAGTCTGGGGTAGATCCATTAGGACTTGGGCTCGAATTTCAGCCATTAGGCCAATGATAAAACATTCCCTGAAGAAGGTATATGTCATGCCCTTCATTTTGAAATCCAAATGCTCAAAGGAGGTTATAAATTCTTCCTATGCCTAATTATTTCAACTTGGTCAAGTGACTTAAATAGTGTGTGTCGGTGTAAAAGTGTTCATAAATCTCTACAACAAATTCAGTCCAAGCAACATACCCCTGACACAATTTTTTATGCCATTTCCACCATTTCCAATGTTCAATATCCATATAGAGAAAAACATAATGAAGTTTGGCCAACTCATCATTAATGCCATGTAAAGGAAAATAATTCTCCATTTGGGTGACCCAGCTCGTGGGATCGGATCCATCAAATTTATTGATCTCAACTCAAGGAAGGTGGGGTTCGTGATGAAAGGGATTGGACTAAAAGGCCATAGTATGGGAGGATTGAGCACCATCTACTTGAGAGGGTTGTTCAAGGAAAGGGGTTCCCTGGGATCAATTCAACAACTAGTTGAGAGTGGCATTGAAGGTGTCAAATTTGCTCTCTAATTTGTCAAATCGGCCTTCAACTTTGGAAAATTCAATCTGGAATTGATCCTCAAAGTGGTCAAACTTGGTCTTGTTCTATTTGATTATGGCCTGCAATTCTTGGGTGTTGTTATCACTCTGTAATTTCCAGAGGTTGTAGAAGAAAAGATAGAGGTAACTACCAAACCACTTTGGAAGATGGGATCTAGCCCTGCCAGCTGCAGAAAGGGATCTCTCTATAGGATTTAGATTTGTTTGAGTTTTAAAATCTTAGGCTAGTTATAACAATTCGAGTTTTGTTTGTTTGCTTGAAATAATTGGCTGAAATAATGCTTAATTTTCCATTGGGATATGGGGTCTGTACTTAAGATGATGATCAGTTTCAGATTTTTATAAGGTTTTCTCCATAGGGAAGGGTAGTAAAACTATTGGATCTATTTGATTCAATTGAAATATATAAGAGGGAAAATAGGGGAAATTCCACTAAGTAGAAGATCAGTTAAGAATTCCTTTACTTAGTTTCAAATGAACAACATGCATGTCATTAAAAAACCAGAGACAAAGTATAATGAAACAAATTTTGTTCTTTTAACTTTATTTTAATGATTAGAATGGAAATCACATGAAAAGATTAAAGAGAATAGAAAAAACATTTAACAAAGAGGGAAAGCACATCACCAACAATCTGACGCAAGAATCCTGTGAATAGGCCTCTTTTATTACTAGTCGATCCTTTGAGAAATTACACAATAGCTCTTGGGTGCAAAAATCGACCCATAATACTTCGAAGAGAGAATTATTTATAAAACTATTTACATCAGATGATGTCATAAATGATCAGGATATTATGGAGGAATATCTAACTAACTGGATCTCTAAATACAAAATATAGGGATTTCTAGATTTGCTCAGATCTCTTGTGTTGATTTGGTGGAAGTGGTTGGTGACTCATCTCTTTGACTTTGGCTGGCTGCTCCATGTTGACTAGAACACCAAAACTGTCTCTACTCAAGTAATGCGCATAGATCTTCCCACCTCTTTTTACCTGGGATGGAAATCTTGAGTAATTTCCTATATATTTCATCCATTTCTGTATACTTGGAAAAGGCATGCTTAGTGATGAAGATATGCTTAATCTCATTGAATAATCAATTCTAACTATAGTGTCTCCAGGAAATATTTACCAGTAATGCTTCCCTGTATCCCTGCAAAATTTAAACTATCCTTTGCCACTGTGCTCATTTTATACTTGTAATCAGGCAGAGTGATCAATTTGTCATTTAGTACTAACAATCCAGGGAGACCTTTCTTGTGTAGCACCTCAAACTTATTGAAAAACCTCTACACACATATGTCCATCACTTGAGATTTTTCTTCTAGATGGAACATCAATCCTTTCTTGGTCAGAACCTTCTTGATCTCAAGGATGGTCTCTGTCATGTCCTCAATTTCTAGTTCTTTTAACTCTTGCTTGTTTTTGGAGTTTAGAAATATGATAAGTTCAGTGGCCTCTGTGGGTCTTTCTCCTAATTATTCCTTGATGATATCGATTTCTCCTCTGGATTTCTGCACTAACTCATGTTTGTCAAAAATGATTTGTATGGATGGCCATATTTCTGACATTGACTTGTTGATATCTATCCAAATATTTTCCTTATCTTGGGATAAGGTTTTTTTCATGGAAATCTCTTTCTCTAGTTCCTTTAATTGTTGACTAAGCCTGTGAGACTTATGCATATCTACCTAGTGACTGGCCTAGAACATTGAATTCAACTCCTACAATTTTTTACCTCTTCTTGTAGTTTTTTTATCTCTTCCCCTTGGATGGAAATGTCTTCCATGGATTTTACAATTTTGTCAGATGCATCTGAAAATTGTATTGGGATTGTTGATGGAATTTATGTTGATGTGGATGCTTCTGCTGGTCTAATTCCTATTAGAGGGACTGCCTCCAGTGGTATCATGACCATCTGCACATTATGTTCCTTTCCTTTATCAATTTATCCATTTCTTCTTCCATTTCTCGTATTTGAGCATTATGTTCCATGATTAGCTTTAGCATTTCTTCTTTGTGGCCTTCAGTCTCAGCCATTTATTTGGCTTGTGAATATTCTGTAGCTGGAAGTTTCAGTTTATTTCTCAGAGATGTTATATCAACATTCTTCTTTTTAAAAAACTCCTCTGCTGCCTTGACATTTGTTGGGTCATACCCAATCTTCAGCACCAATTCTTCTAATGATTTGATTTTGTTGTCTTTGGCCAAAGAAGAGATCTTATCCAGCTTTAATTGGGACTGAATATTATTCAGGGATACCTTCAACTTATAAGCAGTCATTGAGGTATTTTTCAAGGTTGATAATATCAACTCTCCTGTATGCCTATGCATATCCATCTGGTCCACTAGATGGATATCTTTTACATCAAACTCAAAGGCAATATTCTTATAGTCTGCAGTTGTTTTAGGATGGGGAACTTGTGCTTGTAAGAATGTCATTTGCATTCTTCCTCTTTTTGTGTCAAAGGATGATAGCAGTCTGTGTTGAGCAATGGAGGTATGCTTCCAGAACTGAGCATAGGTGTTTTTGTTGAGGAGCTCATTTATTTTCTTGATCTATTTATACTTGTCAAAAATGTTTGACTATGTTTTCCCATGAGCTGATTCAGCTGTCAGAGTATTGTCTGTGTGTATTTGAGATGATGGTGATGATGTAGAAACTATAAACTAACTGTATAAATAGGTTAAAGAGTTTGGTCCCTCCAAGACTATGGTGGACTGCATTTCTCCTTCCTTGAGCAAATCTGGTGTATGACTGGTTTTGGCCCTCTTTCTATAAACTTGGAAATCCTCAGTTGATACCTTTGTGACAAAAGGAGAAAACTCCTTTCTTGATCTCTTATCTACTTGATTTTGGGGTGTGTTAGTATGTGAAGCAGTTACAGGGGTAGGTTGTTCCTTTGTTTCTAGTAATGTGTTCTCCTGCCACTTTGTTTGGTTCATGTATTTCTTCACCTTTGGCTTCTGTGTGTGAGCATAAGGAGTACTTCTATGTTTGATTCTAAGTTTAGAGATGACACCGAATGGGTCATATGCCCAAGTGGAACTCAGGTTAAACCTCATCTGTTTCAAGAGGTTATTTGCTTCTTCTCCTGTTGATATGTTGTTACAAATGAAAGGGCCAATATGAGTCTTGATTCTGAGCTGAGACTTTTTCTTTGCTGCAACAAAGTGAATGCCATATGAATTTACCATTTTCCTTATGTATTCTAGTGCAAAAATCCTCACTGGTAGGTATTTGGGAAATTTGTAGGGAGGCAACTCACACCCATATACTCTTATCTCTATGTGGTTTTGGTATAAATACCAATCCCCTATCTTAGTTTGATCATAAAGGTGCAAGACTCTTTGAATTTATACATTGATTCTTGGCTCTGTGTTGTTGTTCAGCATGCAAACCACTGGGTGAAAGAACTAGTCTATGAAGACCTTGAAGTTGTACTATGTTGATTTTTTCCTCACCAATGAGGTCCATGAAGTGACTGACTGTGGGCTTCCTTCCTGGTTTAATTTCTGAAGTGCATAGGGAAACCTGCCTGACTGAAAAAATAAGAACATGTAAACTAGAACTAAAGATTATATGAACATCCCTTAAGTTGGAAACCTGAATAGTTGATCATGGATGTTATCAGCCAGAAATTGAATGAAATTAAATTTAATTGAAACTCTTTCTTTTGTAGAAAATATGGATAGAAAACCTAGAATAGGTTCATCTACCCATTCATCTGAGTAATAACCTAAAAGGTAATAAAGCATAGAAATGATCTGGTTGGATTTGAAAGTGAAGATGGAAGATGAGTAAGGCGGATTTTTCTTTGGAAATTGGGTGTCTTCTGGGAGAAAAATCTCAAAACTCTGGGCTCTTTGGGGGAAAGTGAGTTTCTAGTATAGGTCGTTCAAGGATTCAATGGAGAATGTGATAGTTGAGTCATTTCTTGGGATTTTCATCATCTGTTCAATGGATTCAAAGGTGAATGTGAACAGAGTTTCACCGGAGGAGGAGACAATAGCCCTTTGGCTGGGAAAATAGCGAGATTGGCATCTGTGGGAAAATTCAGGAAAATGATGAGTTTGGGGGAACATGTACAAAGGAAAATTGGACTCCCATAGTCCAATTTCGTCACTCTGGTCCAAAAATATCTCTTTTAGCCATGAGTGCAATTCTAATCCAGAATCAGATCCAGAAGCCTGACAGGGCTCAAAAAGGCTCAAAAATGAAAGTGCTCGGAATCCGACGAAACCAGCGCCATTGCGTCCGTCTCATCTTCCTGATTTCATCCATATATTTACTTCGTCAAACGAGCTCCGTATGCGAAAGATATCACGTTCTGTCCGAAAACCCAAACAGTTCGTACAGTGCCACGTGGCAGGCTGACTATACAGGCCGTACAAACGTACAGATGACATGGAAGCTTCTGGTGACAACACGTGGCAGGTGATGTGGCATACGACAGGTACAATTGGACCATTCAGAGGGTGACACGTTTCACCACTGTAAGGGTGACATGTGGCACAGGCTGATGTGGCAGGGATGACGTCAGCAGATTGACTGGGCAGGTACGGTGACAGGTGGCAAAGTACGTGGCAGGCACATGGACGAATCAGCGCTCGATAGGTGGCAGTTTTTGATTGGTTGTTGAGGTGCCACGTGGCCCAGTCATGGGCTGCCACGTGGTACCCTGTGGTTGGCTCTCGGGTTATGTAAAATTATATGGTCTCCACCGGGGTTGAACCCCCGACCTTCCTCCGGGCTATGGACTGGCAGGATCGGGCTAACCACCCGGGCCACTGTTAGTTCTTATTAGCTACATGGTAAAATATGTATTTATGTTTAATCAAATGGATATTCGGAGGGGGAAAGGGCTGGGGCTTAGCCCCAGCCCTCGGCACTAACACACGACAGTGACCTCCCCATGTAACCAGGAGTGTGGGGGTTAAACCTATGCGGTATTTTATGATAGGGCTTGGCCCTCAGATCTTGGGCGGATCCCACAGGACTAGGGGCCATCCACCAAAAAGGGCGTGGGGGTTAGTCTGTTAAGCCATCGATTCCATGCAAGCGCCCGATGACCAGGAGCCAGCCCGGAAAGGAGGCTAGCGTGTAACAGATGGAGCGCCTGGCCACATGGCCACCTACCATATGACCAAGAGCGCGCGCCAAAAGGGGATGTGCCCTATTTTTATTCAAAAGTGGTTTTTTATGCTAAAGTTTGGATTTTTAATTGATATTATGCCTGTAACTAATGCATTTTATCCATTTTTGGGAGATATTGGGCATTTTTGGAGCCCAAATTTTGGGAGGAAGTTGGGGATGGATAACCAACTTTAGATCTATAAAAACCAGGCCTATTTGAGGCCATGGAGGATAGTCAGAGTAGAGTTATGCTGAAGGGAATCCAAGCCAAAGCCATTTTTATGCAGGGAATCTATTGAGGAGAAGACGCTTGCGGGCCATTTCTGGGAGCTCCGGACATCTGTTTTGCGTGTCATTTTCTTTTCTAGGTTCTAGAGATCTGGAAGAACATGACCAGATCAGTCTTGTAGCTAATTGGCACTACTGCGATGTATTTTTGAGCTTTTGAAAAGAAATAAAGAAGCCTCCCCCGTAGAGACAAAGGCCCGGAGACGTAGGCAACGTTGTGCCGAACTCCGTTATCAATTCTCTTGTTATGGTTTGTTGTTTATCTGTCATAATTCCTCTCTTTTTCTCATTCTTTCATTAAGCTTCTTAAAAGGGTTAATTAACACATGCAATTTAAAACTCAACCATAGTCATTAAAATATCCTACGAATCAAATTCAAAAAAGTCAAATTCTCACCTTGGCTCTATGGTTTTATAGTCTTTATTCTCTAGAGGGATGTGGTTCAGGTCGACAGGAGGGGGAAGGATTGGGTTCTCAGATGTATCGATAGATTTGGTCTTGGGGGCCATGATTTACAGAGCTTGAGGTAAAGTACTGGCAGAACTGTAATTAATCACGGAAATACGCCTATTGACAGTGAGAGGTTGTGGTGGTTAGTTTGACATCTTGGTTCGACGTGGTCTCCACGGTGTTTGTATCAACAAATGGTGTTACAGGATGATGAAACAGGGTTTAAAGTTGTACAGTAGGTGTCTGTTATGGCGTGGGGTTGTTACTGGGTGGTTAACGGTCACGAGGATTGTTTTAATTGGGTAACGAGTATGTAGGATGGGATAGATGGCAAGTACTAATAGGGTTATGGTGGCGGGATGAGGTGAGTGGTATTGGGTGGTGGTTTGGGTATGTTTTAGAGGGGGCGTAGATGGTAAGCAAAAATAGGAGGGGGGGTCCAAAATTCCCTGGACGCGCGACGTTAGGTGGGACCGACGCAGGGAAAACCCCTTTTCAGACCCCCCCTCCCCCATCGTTAAAGGAAGAAAGGTTTGGGGGGGGGGGTCTAAAAATCACTAAGGACCATTGATCTATGTGATGATGGATGTTGTCGATGGAGACTTGTGAGAGAGTTAACACTACAAGACAAAGTGTATTTTCCGCTAGCAAACTTAGGATAAAAATATGCGCTAGGTAGCGCTAAGTTTGTGTTTTACCACTTTACACCATACTTTTACTTTCCTAAGCTAAAATAACCAAAATTAATCAAATGAGGGGTATTTTGACATCCCCTTTCAATTTTCTTGAGCCCAAATAACCTATCCTATCTACTAACCTAGACATCTAACATATTAATCCAGCTTAGACTCTTGGATTAATTATTACTCTAACCTAACTACTTTGGCCAAGATTAAACAATTTTACCAAACTTATTCTCTAACCTATCAACAAAAATTTAAAAATTTTGATCATGATTAGAGAGTATGATTCAAACTAAATTTATTTTTGATGGGGTTTTCTTATTTTTCTCTTTTTTCTTTTCTTTTTTCTTTTCTTTTCTTTCTTTCTTTTATACCCTCTTTTCATTTTTTATATTTTTCTTTTTGGAAATCATTTGCATAATGAAATATTATTTAAAATGTAAAATGACTTGAGGAAGAAATTTCAATCACCAGGTGATACTATGAAATATAGGGTTATAACAGGTGTGAGTGGTGGCCATTTAGAAAGTTGGGGTGTCAGGGACAGGGAGTGGGTCCACTGAAAAAAAGGCGGATAAGTGTTATATATCACTATGATTAGGGAGATAGGGGAAATCCAATGTGATAGGTGTCAAATAAGGGTGTTGGGAAGGGTGGGTGGGACCACAGAAAAAAAAGGGGCTTAAAAATGATAGGTACCACGATGATCAAGGATAAGAAAGGAATTCAATGGGATAGGTCCCAAATAAGGGTGTCGACAGGACCGCTCTAATCTATTTTTTACTCCTACAGAGTTATACTCTGGCCTGAAGAATATTGCAATGACGAATTAATAGGAAAAATTATGTAGGAATTTTGCAACCAGAATGTAGGAAGTAAGGTTGTGCGACAATAGATCTCTTGTGTTCCTTTTCTGTTACTCTTACAGAGTTATACTCTGGCCTGAAGAATCCTGTAGTGACGAATTAATAGAAAAATTATGTAGGAATTTTACAACCAGAATGTAGGAAGTAAGGTTGTGCGACAATAGATCTCTTATGTTCCTTTCCCAAGGGTTAGGGTTTTCAGGTTTCCTACAAAAAAGGGTTTTCCCTATGTTATATATCTTTGATATATGTGCGGGGTCGAACAATAGTACTCAGCCTAATATCTTAGGGCACCAACTAAGGAGGCTTGACCATACCCTTAGTCGTACTACCCGATTACTCATGTACTAGAGAGTATCTTCCTAAGTGTTGTTCACATTGTCACTAAAGCAATCAAGCGGCCAATCAGCTTATCTAGGGATGGTTTCAATTGACCTAGGGGAATCCCTATATACCTGACGATACGTGGGAGTGATGGTTGTGTATGAATCTTGTCTAATGTGGGATTACTCGAAGGGGTATCAACAAGGGGTTACATAGGTTTACAACAAGGTGAAACATTTGTTTCGAGTAACCCCATGAAACAATTTGTATTTATTTAGTGTAGTCTTCCCCAGTCGCAGTTTTACCCATTGAACGATAGATCTTTGTGCTTCAAAGACATCGACGGTACACGTCTCTACCCTAGAAAAACATTACCCACAATTTATGCAAAGGAAAGAGCTATCATACCACTTGTAAGGTACCAGATGAATTATAATTATGCAAAAACAAAAATATTGCAGCAAATACCATCGGAATAGAAAAATATCGAGAATCAAAACACCAAAAATGATACCTTTATTTATAGAAATCCAAGTTCACTTTCCTCTTCGAGGGCTAAACCTCCAACAGAGCAGAGATCTATTACAATAATTCTCAGGACAACCTTTATCATGCCTTCTACTCTTATTTATTCTAATTCTACCTTCTAAAGAACATTATAGAGGAAGATCTTTCTAAAAGTGGAAGCTTCTATCAACTCTTCTTACATTAGACTTGTTCACATTATTAAATAGGCCTTATTAACTAATTTCGACATTTATTACATGGAACATATATTATTATACCTATGTGAGGGGTTAGGGAGGTTATGTCCCTAACAAATAATTTTTGAGGAGGATGCACATGAACTATTTCATGAGGTAACCAAGTGATCCGAAAAGATCATTTAAAGACTATGGTTGAGTTTTAAAACATGAGTTCATTAACCATTTAAGAAATTGATGAAAGAGGAAGAATTAATGATGTAACATAGCAGCCATAAAGAAATATATAGATCTGGAAATAAGCATAAGAATAAGCAAACCATAACAGCAAAAGTTGTTAACGGAGTTTGACAATATTGCCTACGTCTTCGAGCCTTTGTCTCAGTGGGTGAGGCTTTCTTATTTCTCTTGAAAGCTTCAAAAATACATCATAAAATTTCCAAATGGATTACAAACTGATCTGATTGTGTTCTTATAGATCTCAAGAACCCAACACAACTGACGGCACTGGAAACGAATGAACGAAGCTCCTAAAAATGGCCCACAAAGTTGCTCTCCTCCATGGCTTCCCTTCATAAAAATGGCTTTGGCTTTACAATTCTTCAACATTTCTCCTCTTATGAACCTCCCTAAGGCTTCCAAGAACCTATGGTTTATATAGGATTGAATTTGGCAACAAACTCCCAACTTCCCCCCAAGATATGGCCTCCAAAAGGGCTCCAGATCCTCCAATAATGGCCAAAATATCTCAAAACTGGCTAAAAATCAATAAAATCTTATAATATAGTTTTAAAAACACACTTTTGGGCCAAAATAGGGCACAACCCTTGATCCTTAGTATCCTGGTCACATGTGCGCCCTCCATGTGTCCAAGTGCTATGCGTTGGCCCCTTAACTGTTGGCCCTTGGTCATGTGACTTGGCCATATGGCCGCCACATTAGCCTCCACGTGCCCCTCTGTAAGTTAGCTCTGGATCCTGGTCACGCACCTTGGTCGATGGGCTAGCCCGGCCGACCGGGCGTTAACTCCATACATCCGCGCCAAGTATCAAGGAGTGTCCATGGGTCATATGTTACAGTCATGTGGTAATGCGTTAGGGCTGGCTGGAGTGGTTGTGCTGGAGTGGTTGTGTGCCAATACAAATACTTCAGGGTTATATGAGTAGGTTCCATGCTACACGTCGGCGGTTGGGGCTAGGCCCCAACCCTTAACTCCGCCATCCACTTACACCTTTCAATTCAAATATTTGTTTTGAACATAGAGTGTTAAGCAAAAAAGTGGGTGGGTTGGTAGCCCAGCCCTGCCAAGACTCTCTGACCAAACCGAAGGTCACAGGTTCGAATCTTGTGGAGTCCATAAAAATTTTCCCACTGTTAACCAATGAAGGGCTGCCACGTGGCAACCCATGACTGGGCCACGTGGCACCATTACATTCGCCCACAACAATGACATGTGTCCAAATGTGATTCAACCACGTCTTCCACACCTGCCACATCATTGTATGTCCATACAGACTGTACGGTTAGCTTCCACCTCAGCACTGTACGGATTGTACAGACTGTACAGTCAGTGAAAATTTTGCATGTTTGGCAAAATGAACAGATCGTGATATCTTTCGCATACGGTGTTCGTTTGAGCCCAGTCAAGTTGTGTTGGGTTCGTAACAATGAGGCCTATGCTCACGTCTGTTTTGAAGAAATTATGAGCACTTTTATTTTTAGGCCGTTTTGGACCCATTTTGGTTCCTAGATCCATTTTGGATCATGCCTCCCCACTAAGACCTTTTGGTCCTTCAAAAGGATACTAACCAATTATCAAGTGCAGGATAGGCCACCCCACTTGTTCTTTGTCTTTAAACTCTATCATGTCCACCTGTCTCATCAAGATCAATTGTAAAACAACCATGATAACTAACAACAAATTGTTAGCCACTTTTACTCTGTCACATCTTACTTAAGCCACTATCACCCATGTTGACAACATTACTAATGATAACATCATAATTATGACTGCAAATGAGCTAAAATGTGTATAATACTTGCATGACATTAGCTTATCTTGAAGCAAAGTATGATTGAACTTCCATTCTACAATCATCTCATGTTCTTGCTTAAGATCAATTGCTTGATTTGGCACAATTATAGGTATGTTGCTTGCATGAGTTGCCTTCCTTAATTGTTCCATTGTTTGAAGAGATTGATTTTATTTTAAGTGATGAGAATGTACAACATATTATTTGCCTGCTTTGATTAAGTGATATTGATTATGTTCCATGTAGAATATTGCTTTGTGATCATACAAATAAGGACTACCTAAAACCATTCCACATTCATTGAGTGGCACCACATAGCATGTTACCTCATCCACAAACTTAGATGAAATTGCAAACTTTAATGTGAATTGCTTTGTTATGTGCAATTTATGATATTTTCTTATCCATTTAAGTGAGTAAGGCTTAGGATGCATCTGAGTGTTTAATCCCAATTGTTTAACCACTTCCTCTAAAATCAAGTTAGATTGAGATCCACTATCTATCAATGTGTCAACCTTAGTATGCCTCATGATGACCCTTATGTGAAACAATTTACTTCTAGAATCATATCCATCACCAAGTTTACCTGTCAAACCAACCGCTGAAATTTTAGATTCATCACCTGAATCTGATCCCAAGTATGTTGGTCGTGACGTTGCTACAACTGTTTGCCTCCATTTCCTTTCTTTGAACCACTTCGGTCTCTTCTCGGGATGAAATTTCCAGCAATGGTCATCATCATGCCCTTCTTTCTTGCAATGCTTGCAAGAGAGCTTCTCTTCCTTTCTTTCCACCGAATTTGCCTTCTTGCCATTCCACTTCCTTTTGTCCTCTTTTCTCGAAGATGATTCCCCTGATACACCAACTCTTGTTTTCCCTGCCTCAATGTATGTCGCTTGAACAGAAACCTCGTCAAGATTAGTAGGTCCAAACATAAATACATTGTTACGAATGTGTGCAGGTAAACCTCCTATATACTTCATAAGAGTTTCTTGGGTATGTAAAGGAATATCTAACATTAATGCCATCTCACAAAATTCATCTTTGTATTCTTGCATTGTTTTTCCCTTTCTTAGTTTAAGACCTTGCCATTCAATTAAATCCTTCTCTTTATAACCCAAAGGATAAAATTTCTTTCTAAGTGCAGAAACAAAAACTTGCCATGATGGAAATACATTACCCACTTGTTGCATGCCATTTTGCAACTTGCTTTGCCACCAGATGAGTGTTGTTACTGCAAGACGAAGCAATGCCAACTTGATTTGAGTTGCCTCATCCTTGATTTGTTTCACACTGCAATAAACCTCCATCTGTCTGACCCAATTATCAAGTCTCTATGCATTGACTTCACCATCATACATGGGTAATTCAAATTTCACATCAAGATTAAGTAGAGGCATATCATTTTTATGTTTATGGGAATTTTTTCTTGCGATGGACTTGGAACTTGTACTTGAATAAGAAGAAGTCGATGGAGAAGGAGGAGTTTTAAGAGGATCATCTCCTTATTCACTTTTGACCTTTGAAGATTCACCTAGAATCAATCTCTTCTGCTCAAAGTAATCATCATATAGAACCTTCACCATCTCCAACATGGAGAAGAAAGTATTTCGAAACTCTTTCTCCTGATGAGAAAGTCCCTCTTCCAATGCCATCTTCTCACTTTGATAAGTTCTCTTTCTTAATCCAATATCAGGATTCTCTTCAACAAGCTCGCCTTCACCACGATTCCTCTTTTCCCTGGTAATCATGCAAACTCAAAAACCAACCGTCAACTAGATCTAATACCACTTGATCCGAAAAGATCTTTTAAAGACTATGGTTGAGTTTTAAAACATGAGTTCATTAATCTTTAATAAATTGATGAAAGATGAAGAATTAATGATGTAACATAGCATCCATAAGGAAATATACATATCTAGAAATAAGCACAATAATCAGCAAACCATAACAGTAAAATTTGTTAATGAAGTTCGGCAATATTGCCTACGTCTTCGGGCCTTTGTCTTAGTGGGTGAGGCTTTCTTATTTTTCTTCAAAGCTTCAAAAATAAATCATAAAATAGCCAAATGGATTACAAACTGATCTGACTGTGTTATGCTAGATCTCAATAACCCAACACAACTGACAGCACTGAAAACGGATGAACGAAACTCCCGGAAATGGCCCACAAAGTTACTCTCCTCAATGGCTTCCCTGCATAAAAATGGCTTTGGCTTTACAATTCTTCATCATTTCTCCTCTTCTGAACTCCATAAGGCTGCCAAGAACCCCTGGTTTATATAGGATTGAATTTGGAAACAAACTCCCAACTTCCACCCTAGATATGGCCTCAAAAAGGCCTCCAAATCCTCCAATAATGGCCAAAATCTCTCAAAACTGGCTAAAAATCAATAAAATATTATAATATAGTTTTTAAAACTGGCGAAATTTTTACCTGTTTGGAAAAAAAGAACAGATCGCGATATATTTCGCATACGGTGTCTGTTTGATCCCATTCAAGTTGTGTTGGGTTCGTAATGACGAGGCCTATGCTCACGTCCATTTTGAAGCAATTCTAAGCACATTGATTTTTAGGCCTTCCTGGACCCATTTTGGTTCAAGGATCCATTTTGGATCACCAAGGAGGAACTCCATGCAATAATCATGTCATTCAAAAAGGAGAAAAGTCCTAGACCAGATGGCTAGACGACAGAGTTCTATGGGGATTTTTTTTACATTATTAGGGAAGACTTGCTTTGAGTAGTGGAAGAAGTCCATACCTTTGGTAAGCTTCTTACTAGAATTAATTCTACTTTCATTGTAGTGATTCCAAAAAAATATCATCCATCCTCTTTTGAAGACTTTTGACTCATTGCTCTTTGTAATAGTCTTTACAAAATCATTGCTAAAATTATAGTGGTTTGGATCAAAAATTTTCTCTCGGAGGTTATCACTCCTGAACAATTTGGTTTTCTCAATGGTTGATTAATTCATGAAGCCGTTGGCTCAGCCTAAGAAGGATTGCATATTATAAAAATGCAAAGGTGAGCAATCTCAATTCTCTAGATAGATCTGTCGAAAGAATATTTCCTTGCTCTACCTATGATTGTTGTTATTACACATTGGTTTCAGACTCTCTATGGTAAGATGGATCATGGCATGTGTATCAATGGTCTCCTTCATTATCCTTATTGTTTCCTTATTATTGCATATGGTCTTAGTCGGGCTTTAGAATAGACAAGAAGAAAAAATTGTATACATGTGATGCAAATAGGTAGACAAGAACATTTAACCCATGTATTGTTCGTCGATGATGTGATTTTTTTGTATGAGTGATGAGTCAGAAGGTAGGAATGTAAAATCAATTTTGGAACTTTTAAGTGATGCCACAAGAATGACTATAAACACCCATAAGACCACCATATATTTTCGAGAGAGAGTGGTGGAAGAGAGGACTCTACTTCAAGAACTATTTCAATTTGATGGGCATGATTTGGAGGAGGGTGTAAAATATTTAGGCTTTCACCTTAAACCTAACTATTATGGAATTTCGAATTTGAAGTGGCTACTCTCTCATATATAAAAAATGATCAATTTATGGTGTTATCGGTGGCTATCCCGTGGAGTCCGATTAACACTTATCAAATTAGTGCTAGAAGCAATACCAGTATATTGGCATATTATTGCCAACATTCTGAAGGACATTCTCAACAACAACCACAAGATGTGTTTTAAATACCTCTGGAGAAGTAGTAGAAATTACTTGGGATTGCATCTAGTGGCTTGGTCTCTCTTCCTAAATTTCAAAGAGGATGGGGCTTGAAGGACTTAGTTCAATTCGAGAATGCCCTTGTTGTTATGTCATTATGGGTCCTCATATATCGCAATGGTTTGTAGAGACATATCTTAGTGGATAAGTACATATCATCGGGCTCAATCATGGACTGGATTTGAGGAGACAGAAGCCTACAGGAAATGTCTCGAACTTGTGGTGTGCCTTAACTATTTCCTTTCCCATTATCAACAAGCATCTTGCATGGAGGGTGGGACGAGGAACCAAAGTACATGTGGATCTCAATGCTATTCTGACTTTCGATTACAATGTACTTCTTCATGATGATTTAATTATATGACTACAAAAAGAATGGCGTTGTACTATTAACCACATTGGAGAGTTGGTCATTCAACTATATAGAGATAGGTTTGGCTTTCAATGAATGACCTGGGTTTGGAGAATGGTTAGTAGCAACATTGGTTGGTGTTCATATGAGAACTACAAAAGGCTCATATCAACATCTCGGATAGTGAGGACAAATTGGTATGGATTTATAATAACTCGGGTGGAATCTACATGACAAACTTGGGATACATGGTCTTGATCTGTAGTGATGAGAGTGAAGGTAGATGGTGGTATTCTAAGGTATGGAAAATCAATGGCCTCATAAAAAGTATTCTCTTTTTTTGTTTAGTTATCTACAGTCCAGTTCTCACTTGGGACCGTCTTCAAGCCAAAGGGAGGCACGGGCCTGGTTATTTCTATTTATGCTTGCATTCCACAGAAACTAATACCCATATTTTCTTACATTTCCCTTAGACTATTCATATATGGAAAGAATTGGAACAACCCTAGGAATGCCACATCTTTGTGATAATGATACCAAAACCTTATGTTTTAAGGAATACTTAGTATCTCCATCACTAAAATATCTATGAGCATTACCCATTGTTGTTGAGTTGGCACATGATGTCAGTGTTTTTGAGGGAAAAGTTCCACTATTAAAATTTATCAATAAGATTTTTCTTTTCTATCTTGATATAAGCCTTATTCAAAGTAGAAAAAGGTATGGATGATCGAGGAACTATTGATCAACAAGCAATTGGCGTGGGGTTTTTTTGATGGGGCATGCCAAGAGGGAAACTGTGGAATTGGATTTGTTTTCCATGCCTCTGGTTGTAATTTCTTCACTAGGCATGCAAACATTGGAGCGGGTACCAATAACGAGGGTAAACTTCACGCCCTCCTTGCATTACTCAAATGGGCCAGGAGAAGGGAAATTTGAGAATTACAAGTTTTTATGGATTCCAAGATAGCATTTGATTGGATTAACAATCAATCTCTGCTTTCCAATGTGGCATTGGATGTTCTTGGTCGAAGTCTGAGATCAGTTTCAACTACTTTCCATTTAGTGACTTATGCACATATTTTTAGAGAGCACAATGTCATGGATGATCAATTGTAAAAATATGCCTTGTCTACTCCTGAAGATCACTTTCTTTTACAATAACATGAAAATGGGTAGATTATATCCCAATAGGACAGTTTACTCTTTGATTTCTAGTATTTACTGTAGAAATGTAGTTGGATTTTTTCTTTGCATATTTGGAAAGTTTTTCTTTGCATATTTGGAAAGTATTTCTTTTGTTTCCCAGTAGGGATGGCCTAGTTTTTTTTGTGCTCACAACAATTTTTATATTCTAGAGTTGTGCTTCAATATCTAAGGATTGTAACTTCTTTTTCCCTGGAAATGAAGATATTGTTTTCTTGGAACCAAAAAATGTATCCCTATATGTTTAACTTTCCCATGATACTTTGGATGCTTTTTCATGGCTATGCAACTTTGGTTGTCACACTATTGGTTGGGTTTGAGTAACCTTGATGCCCTGCAACAATATTCTAAACCATATTAATCCTTTTGCATCTTGACATGCATATATATTTTTCTTCAACGTTGGAGAGAGAAACGATTGGTTATTCATGCTTTCTCAAAACACTGCGCCTCCACAAAGGATAAAACAAAACCCTAAATTTGATCACTTTATTTCAATGTCCCCTACCCAATTTACATCACAACAACTTGTAAGTTGCATATATTTTTATGAACTCTCACTGAATCTAATTTTATGCTTAGATGTTCCTTTAAGATATCTAAAAAATCTTTTGACTTCCACCCAATGCTATGGTCTAGTATTTTTGGAAAATTGGCTCACAATGCTTATAGTATGTGTAATATCAGGTCTGTTAGAAACCATTACATACATCGGGCTCCCAACAACATTCTAATATGGAACCATACTCATATAATTTTATTACTCTTTTGTATTGGGACATATTTCCAACAAACGTTTATTTCCTACTTCCATTTGGGTATTTATTGGTTTGCAATTTTCCATCCCAAAATTTCTTGAGAATGTTCCTAATGTACCTCTCTTGATTAATATGGATTTTACTCTTCTCCTTATCTCTTAAAATTTGAATGCCCAAGAAATAATGAATCTCACCATGATCCATCATCTCAAATTGTGTAGCTAATTGAGACTTACACAAGTCTAGCATCTTAAGATCATTAGTCATAATTATCGATACTATGTTTTTCCAATTAAAAGTTGTTGGACAACTAATAGGAGGGGGGGGGTGAATCAGTTGTTACCGTGCTTAAACAATTATGCTTATTTTAAACTCTTTACAGAGCACTCAATGATAATCACAATAATGCAAAGAGGTAAGCAACAGAACATTCGACATCAGTCACACGTATGAAATATATAGAGACAGATATTTCCTGAGGAAACCCATAAAGGGTAAAAACCTCTTCTTCTTGGTATGATAAGTAATCTTTAC
>SNQJ01S0112051.1:54017-64822 GCA_010110895.2 Picea sitchensis
ATCACCCACTTGAACCTATGAGGACACCAATCCTCCCTAGCACCTCCCTACCACCCTGATTATAAATATTTTCTACTGAAACTTATTACAGTGATTCAATAGTTGTCATTGGCTTACCAGACTTATCATTGTTCTGCTATGCTGCTCTGCTCTCATGTATCAGTGTCTCTCTGCCTTCATCTTCTTGCACTTTCTGATCTTCTGCTTTTCTCTACAAGTGCACCTCAGCCTTCTTTTACTGTCTCAGTTATGCATCTCTGTTCTTTTCTTCTGCTGTGCTTTATGCTCTACATCTATTTTGATTCTATGAATTACGCCTCTTCTGTGTATTTCAGCTCTTATCCACAACATGCTATTTCTTCTTTGTTCTGCGTATTTATACTATCTGTGCACTTTATTAATCCTCCATGCATAGTTCCTCTGGATGCTCTTCACCGTGCCACGGTTCTGCTCATCGGGTTGTTCACTGCCACTCCACTTTTTCTTTGCTTCGCTCGCTCAAGCCTTAAAAAAAAAAAACTGCATCTTGCTTCTGTCTATGCTTCATTTGTTACTCATCTCTAAGTTTTATCTCACACTACGCATCCTGCAATTTTCCCTTTCTTACATTTCAACTCATTTTTCCTTCAGAACAACCAACCACTCACAGTCACTACATGTTTCTTTTAACCACTACCGCTGCGATTACACCTCGAATCTTCTTGGGTAAAAACGCACAACAACTGAATCGCCAACCGTCCAAAAACCATGATTTGGTTATGCTAACTGAATCATAATTGATCGATTACCTGTGAGGTGAGACAGTAACCCTTCGATCAAGATTCCAATTAACCAACACCATCGGATTAAATCTGCAGGATTTTCCGTTTATCTCATATGCCCACTAGCTGTGATTGAGTGCTAAACAGAATTTGAATTTTGTGATTTCGCATCTCGACATTCTTGTGATGAAGGGTCTCGACACTCCAATTTGTGATCATCGAGACTCTGAGATGGAGCTTAGCACTGCTAGCTTCTTCCCCTCACGTGACCACCGACGGTGACCACAAGCTGCGCCAAAAGGCGCTTCGTATTTCACGAACTTATGAACTTTATCAAGCCTGATCAACGGTCGAGATCTCCAATGATCCGACAGTCCAAATCTCATCGCGATCTCGCATATCGTGATTCCTTTGATGAAGGATCTTGATACTCCAAGTCGCGATCGTCAAGACTCTGAGATGGAGCTTAACACCGCTATCTTCTTGCTCCATCTTCCGCAGATGTAATCATTGGTTGTGACCACAGCCTTATTTGAAAATGCATTTCGCACTTTAGTGTCTCAGGTATTCTGTGATGAGTCCTCTTGACTCTCCATGTCACGAACTCTGAAATAGAGCGTGGCTTCTCTACCTCTGCTCTCCAGCTCTCCACAATGTGATCATGAGATATGACCACTCGTCAATCAAACGAGCACTTCGCTCCTTTGACTTTCCAATCAGCGAAACGATGATCTTTTGCCATGTGTCATATGCAACCAACGGTCCAGATTTTATCACGATTTCACCACGTGTCCTTCTTGAATCGATGGTCCAGATTTCTCCTCGATCCGACGGCTCAGATCATTTTTCCATTTTGCATATCACGAGTTGGAAGGTTAGAGAACTTCCTTCGTTTGATCTTTCAGTTAGTGAAATGATGATCTGTGACCACGTGTCCTGCCCAAAGATGGACGGTCCTCCTTCTTTCGGGATTTTGTAAGCCTACTTCACCTTGCACTTTAAAGAACATGCAGGTTCTCCTAGATCCAACGACAGTTGGACCCCACGCTTGGATCTAACGCCCGATATCTGTCCTCCATATGTGCGTTCGACCTATCTGAATTCAGATCTGATGGTCATCAGGAATTCTCAATGGGATCCAATGATCACTGTCGCTTCTCCTCCCGAGCTTACACATCCTCCTGACTTGGAATAATTTCTAAGTGTCAAAGGCCTCGACCTTTGATCCGTCTAAGATCCTGAGTACGCTATCTCTCTTGAGCTTTGGCAGTGAGTTAACCTCATCTCTGGTGCACACCTACACACTGCATGCGACTCTGCGCTAATCCTCCTGAGCTTACGTTGTTCCTGTTTTTCCATCGCTGCACACTCTGATCTTGCCATCAATGACAAGCACACTATGCCTGTAAACATGCCAACAAGACAGACATATCATAGGAGGAGAAACCCTTTGCCATTGATGTCAAAGGGGGAGAGTAACTTCATAGGAGAGAAGCATCATCACAGGGGGAGACTGTGTATGAAGTTGGTGTGTTTCCATCAATGACAAAGGGGGAGATTTTTGGACAGAGTGTCATTGAAGTATTTTCATTGATGTCAACAATCTATATCATTGATGTGATGATAAGTTGGTATGACAAATTGTCAATGATATCAACAGTATCACAGTTAGCAGAAAAATGTCAGATAGTATGTAGAGATCAATGATCAGAAGGAAAAGTGCATTGAGAGTTTACAGAGTTCATGTCAACTAAATATATGCAATATGACAGTATGCAGAGATTAAAAATCTCAGGAAGTTTAGTGAATGAAGATCAATATTTGAGAAGAGATGACACACATGAAGCTCAAATTAAATCATGCAAAGATTAAATCTCAGGAGGGTTAGCGAATGAAGATCAAAGCTCAGAAGAGATGGCGTGATGAAACTCAGAAGGGAAAGCACATTATAGAAACATGATTAGATCAATTCAGGACCGTTCATACACATGCGCCAAATCAACGGTAGGGATGAATTGCAGAGAGAAAAAGGAGAATTAAACGAATCGCTAGTACCAATCCTACAATTGGTCTAGATCGTCAGATCTCATAAACGAAAATATCGATGACTGTGGTTGATCCAACAAACGATCAGATTAAGTTGCGTTAATTCATGACCATAGGATACGCAAGCGCTAGATCAACGACAGGGAAAAAGTGCGGAGATTTTGTGATGAATTAAACCACTCGCAAGTTGTGGTTCCGTAATCCACATCGATCATCGATGGTCACTCAAAAATAGATCTACGGTTGGAATCAGTTCCACTACCAATGAGCGGTTTCCATAGCAGAACTCGAAGATAGTCATAAAAGTCATGCTAGTTAAAGATCCCGCGTCCATCCTTAATCGTTGATCTTCTTCAAGAGTATTCATGATTGTTGGATCACTTTAAGTGGAAGGATAGGATAAGCAGGGAAAAAGGTTTGAGAATTCGAATATCTGAATACCCGACAACCGTTGGATCATTCTAAAGTGGAAGGACAAGATAAGCTAGAAGAAGGATTGTTGGATCACTTTGAAGTGGAAGGATAGGATACGAAAAGAAGAACGCAGGAGAGAATTGACTTTATGAAGTCCGAAGCTGTGAAGAGATCCTAGCCGTTGGTTGGAAGGCGAGGACGTGGCAACAGATAAACGAATTCACAGATTCGTAATTCGGAGAAATTGTGAGGAGCTAAGATCAAAGTTCGCGAAGCACTCAGGCATTGAATCCCGGGTCATAGCTCGAGGTCACATGTGAGACGGGCCTAGGAAAGAGGAGCTAGCGCTTATTTCCTGGAATTCGTCAATTCAGAGATCGGAAGATTGGCTGCAACATACAATGAAAACACCCGAAGCCTGCATCTCTGAAGTTCCCTTTTGGATAGGCACCTGATCATAGCGTAAGTCATATGGATATTTACAGAGACCAAAAGACGCAAAGAATGAAGTCGCGATGTAAATAGTGGCCATCCATATCAATGCTTGATTAAGTCCCAACCGTCGAATTAAGCAGTAAAAGGATAAGTGTAAGGATCAAATCTGTCCATTGATTTGGTTCTCGGAATCATGCCATCCATCGGGAGATCTATGTCAGCAAGTATATGTGACAGACCACGTCAGCAAGGACATGTGGAACAGTCAGATAATGACAAGTGTCAAGATGAAATCGACAGATCATGTATGTGTAAATCACGAATCTGAGTGACACGTGATAGCCACTTGGCCCGTGCCATGTCAACAAGTGATGTCGGCAAGTTACGTCACTCTGGGTTTTTTACTTCAGGAGTTTCACCACCAACAAATGACCTAAGTTCTGAAGTCCCAAAAGCCGAAGTCCCGAAGTGGACATGAGTCATCCGATCTAAAGAATACTTCAGGAGCATTCTCGACCATTGATCAAGTACAATAGAAGGATAGCGTAAGTGAAATAACCGATGTCCCAAAGTGTCGACAGTCATCCATCTCATCATGTGATTAAAACATGACCGTTGATCTTGACAGAGATCAAGCACTTATTTAGTCAAGTGCTTGGTCACCACCTGCGGTCATATGGAATAGAAATATAAGGGTAAAATGAGGTAGTGCTTAAATTTGTAAGCTCGTGGTTCTACGCCTGTGATCACATGTAATGGTTTGAAGGAAGCACCTCTGTAGTACTCAATTTATGAAATAATTATAGAGATTTGTGATCGAGTTAAAAGATGAAACTGGTCCATATCTATCATCAATTTATAAAAAGCCTTCACGGTAAGAATGATAAAACTGTGATTATGGTTAAGTTAAAAGAAGAGGCGCGATGGTCCAAACGAAAGGACACAATGTGTTATAACTCACACCATTTTGAAAGATTATATAAACAAGGAAGAGTGGTGAGAAGAATGTGTCTCTGCAGTTCAGATAAGAAGATAAAAACAAAAGCAGAGTTTAAGAAGAAGAACTGTTGGTTCTAATGGACCTAACAATGTCTTATTGAAGATCAAGAACCAAATAAGATAGAGCAGAAGTTATGCAATCTAGTATTTGATAGAAGACCTTTATTGGACTGCAGTAGATTCATTGAAGATTAAATGACAGAAGCCAGAGAGAAAGAGATGAAGTTTGACTGCAGATGACCAGAAGAACATACAAGCAACGGTTGTAGTAGACAAGTAGAATGTACAATAGTTAATGATTCTAAGAAGACTTGATGAATTGATAGTATCTCTGTGTGTTTATAAACACCTTGAACAGAGTACAATAAAAGTGTTATGGGTGTTATAACCTGCATAAAGTGAGGAAGGGTGGAGCAAGGCAAAACAAGTCGAAGTTCAAAAAGTCAAATCTGATAGAACTTGTGTTAATGGCTACATGAGTCAAATTCAATGAAGAGAAGAAGAGATTTAATTGCATTATAAAATAAGGGTGGTTGGGTGGTGCAAGGGTAGGTTGGAGCCTAAAGGGGAGTAGGTGCTTCCTTGTCAGTTGTCGCTGACTAAATAATGAGTTGTAGCCTCCTACCAATTGGTGTTGGTGAACGAGGGGAGTTGGTGCTTCCTTATCAGTTGTAGCTGACTAAACAGGGGGTCGAAGCCTCCTACCAGTTGGTGCTGGTGAACAAGGGTGTGGGTGCATCTTGATCAGTTGGTGTTGATCGAAAAGGAAGAATATCTTCCTTCTATGTAACTTACAAAAAAAAAAAATTGCAGTTAATAGAAAAGTGTTGGTGGTTTTCCCAATTGGGTTCCACGATAAAATCTTGTGTTCATAAGGGTCTATTTTTCATCATATATTTCTTAATTGAATAATTAATGTGTGTTCTTAATATTGAAGGAATTAATAAGAAATATTAGGTAATATTGATTCACCCCCCCCTCTCAGTATAATTTTTTTCTCTCAGTATAGGAATTAATAAGGAATAATTTTTTTCTCTTTTCTTTAAAGAAAATGAAAGGGGAAAAATAAAAATACAAGACAAGACCCAAACTGACCTTTGGCCCACTGTGGATCGCAGGGAGTCACTAAAGACACCAAACAGGCCAATCAAAAACTCAAAGACTCGCCTAAAACCCTTTCAGAGGTAAACACAAGAAAGCTTCAAAAAGACAAGCAAAGTGACATCCAACCCAAGCTATGACTGTAAAAACAGAGACATTGGACTCTGTCAAGAAACCCTGAGAAGTAAAACCTCAATCAGAGAAGAGATTGACTTCCTCTTCTTAAAAACAGTCTCTTGAACCATGTGCGTTACTGATGCTTAAGCATCCTACATATGTACATGAGTTGTCTATAAAGCAAGGCGCATATGTATGCGTGCTATCCCAAAGCAAGGCACGTACACCTTTGTATTTCTTCAAAAAAAAGTAAAACAGATTAACTGACAGGGCAGGGAGTACTGGTATGGCACCTCAAGGTGACCAGACCCCTTAAAAGACTCAACAGACTCTAGACTTCAGAACTGGTGACCATTCTGAACCCTAGAGGCTTATTCAGTATGGTCGCCAATTCTGCTAGCGGGAAAACCCCCCCTTAAGACTACACTAGGGTTCAGAATGTACGAAGATCAAAACCATCTAAAATTCAACTACTTCTCTAAATACCCCAAAGATACCCCAAACTTATACAATAAAATCAAAATGAGAAAGATTAGGTAATTGTACCTCTACTCTGCGTCCGGTGATGATCCTCTCGTGCTTGATAGCTTCGATGACTGAAAACCTCCTCCCAAGGCTAGAATTCATTCAAAGACAAACAAACATAAATCTACAAGCATGCAATTCATATACAAATAAGGGTTAGATGTTAGAATAGAAACATACATCAAATGAAAATATTTGATAGATCATGATTTGGGATAGGAAAAGTACTTCTTTTATTGATGATACAATGATTACTTACAACCAAAGTCGGCCACTACTCCACGAACCTGGTCCGGGATCCTCTTCACCAAGCTCCAAGTGCACCTTTGTTTGGCTTCTCCTCACAACCTTCGGATCTCTTCTTGGGAAGTGAATGGGTTTCTGATGGAGGAAGAAGGGCTAATTGGGAATGCAAGGGAAATTCTTACAAAAGGTTTGCAATTACTTGGGGCAAGGAGGGGATGCGAAATAGACAAAGTTTCATCGTTCTTATGTCTAGAGGTGGAATGAGAGCCCAAAACCTCCTTTTATATGGGAAACAAATGGTTATTCGGTTGGGTGATGGGCTATAGATGGTGGATTAGTTGGGAAACTACCCAATAGCCCGTAATCTCAACGAATTTCTTGCAACTTTTTTATTTTTTGCAACTTTTGCAAGTATATGCGGGCTTTAGTGGTGCAACATACGTACGTACACGGGTTGTAGTGGTGTGGCAAGTGTATGTAAGCAGGTAGTAGTGGAGCAGGGCACGTACATCTTCAAAAAATGGGTTTTTTAGAAAAGCAACTCAGTGATGGCTTGGAAAAAGATGCAAGTAAGAGGGCCAAAGGCTAGGTATGCAAGTGTAGAGAAATTTAGGGCTATAACATCTTGTCTCACTTATGTTGAGTTAACTCAACAGATATTCACCACTTTTCCCCCTTCTGTTGTCACTTGGTAGTTCTCTTTAGACCCACGAATTTTCTCATCTAACAGTCCCACTTCACATGTGTCCTCTTTTTTTATTAAAATAATAAGTAAAACAATAAGTTTTGATTTTGATCACTAGGATCAATAATGTTTTGATGACAAAATAATAAAAATAATAATAATAAGTTTTAAATTTGAAATTTTGGGGTATCACAATATTGGTATTAGAGCATGTTTTATTGGGGAATTTGTGGAAAGTTGCAGGGATCCAAGAATCTGTATAAGAAGAAATTAGCAGAGCCCTAGCCATGGCCAACGAGTCTATTCATAACAACCCTCAAGATATAGCATAGGATAGACTTGTGAAGCTGGAAGAGAAAGTCATTGACATATCTTGCAATATGCTCCTCCTCATGGTGACTCTAGAAAGAAAGCTTGGACCATTCAAACAAGTTGAAGGATCGAACTCAGAGATTGGATCAGATGGGAAATCGTGAGATAATGAAGACCTAGAAAAGGAGTCGTGAAAAGAACCCGAGAAAGAGAAATCGAGTTAGAGTTTCTTAATCCCTTCACAGTCCTTATTCAATATGAAAGTGAAAGTGGACATAAATCCATACCAAGGTGATCTACACATTAAAATTGAATCATTGGTTGGGGCACCTAGACGTTTATTTCAACATTCACCATATAGATGAAGAACAAAAGATATCATTTTCCATACTAAAGTTATAGGGCGATGCTTTTACCTGGTGGGAAATCCATATGGAAACACTTAGGTTTGAGGGTGATCCAATAGTAACTAGGTAGAAGGACTTCAAAACCCTCATAAAGTCCCAATTCTACCCTATTGAGTATGTAGAGGACCAATGGATCCGGTGGTACTACCTTAAGCAGAAGCAAGGGAAGAGTGTACAAGAGTACACCACCAAGTTCAGAAAGATGGCCATCATGTTGGGTATCTCTCCCAAGAACTCATATGTACTTCTCAAGTATCTTAGGGGTTTTCATAGCCATTTATGAAAGCGAGTGATGTGAAATATGGCCATCATGATGGGTATCTCTCCCAAGAACTCGGATGTACTCTTCAAGTATCTAGGGGGTATGCATAGCCATCTAAGAAAGAAATTTATTCTTTTCAATCCAAGGATAGTGGATGAGGCATGTTTGTAGGCATAATATATGGAAAACATAGGCCATAAGGAAGGGAAGTCAAGCGGTTCCAAGAAGAAAGACCACTAGGAAACTTCCAAGGAGGGGAAGAAGAAGTGGAAAGGGGGAAAGGATATGAAGAAGAAAACCAATGCACATCAATGCAAGGATCCCAACAACCATTGCAATTATTGCAATATTGATGGTCACACTGAGGAAAAGTGATGGAAAATTCATCCAGAGTTGAACCAAAAGAACAAAAAGAAGGAAGCAAAGAAAAAGAATCTTCTAGCCATGGATTCAAGCAATCAAGTTGAAAGAAGTTTTGATTTGGATGATAATATTGTCTACACATTAGTGCAGAAGGAGGTCAATTTGAGTAGACTTCATCACCATAAAGAGAAGGAGATGACCAAGCTCTTCCACGTCAATATTTAGGTCAAGAAGAGCAAGATAAATTCTTTGTTTGAGTCTGGTTCATAGGCTAATCTCATTGAAACAGGTCTGGTCAACAATCTTAGATTGGAGATTCATAATCATCCTATCCCCTATCCATTTGGTTAGGTAAATAAGGATGCAAATATCAAGGTAACAAAACAATTCAAGATTAAATTTGTTGCAAGTGATGATTTTATTGATGAAGTGTAATTGGACGTAGTACCCCTTGACATATGTGGCGTAGTGTTTGTAATCCCCTACATGTATATGAGGGATTGAATATTCAAGCAAAGAGCCAACCAATATTGTCTAATCAAGGATGGGAAGTCCTACATCATTAGTGTGCATAAAGGAAAGTCAAATATCACACTAGTAAGTGCTAACCAAACTAGCAAATTTATTAGTTCCAATAAGAAATATGTTTTACTTTTCTTAAGATAAAATCAGACTAAGGATGAGTCGATAAGAGTAAAGGCATCCCTGGAGGGTTGTACTAAATAGAAAAAAAATAGTTGGAGGATTTGAAATGGGAATACAGAGGAGTGTTTTAGGATCCCAAAGGGATACCACCCAAGAGAGAAGTGGAGCATGAGATATCATTATTGCTAGACTCCCCATTGTAGAATATTGGGATATATAGACAATCTGTTCTGGAAGAAAATGAAGTGAAGAAGCAATTGCAACAGTTGTTGGAGAAGGGTGTGATTCGACTAAGAACATCACCTTGTGGGTCACGTATCATAATTGTACCAAATAAGGATGGGACTTGATGAATGTGTATCAACTATAGATCATTGCACAAGATTACACTAAAAAATTGGTACCCTTTTCTGAACAACCATTGCAACCATTGCAATATTGATGGTCACACTGAGGAAAAGTGTTGGAAACTACATCCATAGTTGAAACCAAAAAATGACAAGAAGGAAGCAAAGAAAAAGAATCTTCTATCCATTAATTAAATCACCATGAAGACAAGGAGATGACCAAGCTCTTCCACATCAATATTTAGGTCAAGAAGGCCAAGATAGATGCTCTATTTGAGTCTAGTTCACAAGCTAATATCAAGGCAATGGATCTGGTCAACAAGTTTGAATTATAGATTCATGATCATCCTATCCCCTATTCATTGGTTTGGGTAAACAAGGATGAAGATATCAAGATAAAAAATGGTGCAAGATTAAATTTGTTTTAATTGCTTATTTTATTGATGAAGTGGAATTGGATGTAGTACTCCTTGGCGTATGTGGATTAGTGTTTGGAATCCCCTTATATGAGGGATGCAATACTCATGCGAAGAGACAATCAGTATCAACTAAGAAAGGATGGTAAGTACTACATAATTAATGTGCATAAAGGTAAGTCACAGATCTCACCGGTAAGTGCCAACCAAGATAAAAAGTTGATTAGTTCTTAAGAGAAAATCATATCGAGGATGATTCGATAAGAATAAAGGAATCCCTGGAGAGATGTAATAAAGATTAGAAACATTATTTGGAGTAGTTTCTATAGGAATACAAAGGATTTTTCTAGAAGCCTAAAGGGATACTACCCAAGAGGGAAGTGGAGCACAAAATATAGTTATTTCTAGATTCCCCATTATCAAATATTGGGTTGTATAGACAGTTTGTTCTAGAAGAAAATGAAGTGAAGAAGCAATTGCAACAACTATTGGAGAAGGGTGTGATTCCACCAAGCACCTCATCTTGTGGGTCACCTATCATAATTCTACCAAATAAGGATGGAACTTGGAGAATGTGTATTAACTACAGAGCATTGAACAACATTACACTAAAAAATCGATACCCTCTTCCCATGATTGATGATCTGTTAGATTATTTGCAACATGCAAAATATTTCACCAAGTTGGATCTCAAATCAGGATACCACCAAGTACATGTCAAGGA